>CAJUYH010002027.1:0-30016 GCA_910591685.1 Galerucella tenella | reverse complement strand
CCACAACCCACATCGTAGAAACTCGTCTAATTTCAACAGACATAACAACAATCTTCCGAATCGTTCCAATCATCCCATGAACCATCCCCATAACCACCAAAAGTGGCCAAGCAGATATCCTAAAGAGTATAATAGAGAGTATGAAACTAATTTTAATAGACGGTGAGTCCTTGGAAATCAGATGCTTTCTTAATCATTTATTTTGGTTAATTTTTGTTTTAGTGAATGCCTTGTTGCTCCTAACGGTAGTCCTAAAGAGCCAAATCATTTGCACAGTTACCCAAAGAACCCCCAGCTGAGTCCTGGAGCCAGAAGCAATCTCACTCATTACAACAATGAAGCTTCAGGTAAGTGGTATTGTGGTCATCATTGGGTTAGAGATATATATATTGGCTGTGAAATAATTTTGGTAACATTCTAAATTTGATTATTTTCCCCTTGTTTTAAGAAACAATATAATGACCTTGAAAATGTAATTCTGCTCCGGCCTTAAGATTTATGATTTTGGTAGGCAATTTAAGAGAGGAAATTGATAGAACAATTTCATACTTGCTTGATTAAGATGTGAAAGTTGTACAATTAATTACATGGTTGAAAGAATTGTGCTTTAAAGGGCCCATTATTGGATTTTGATTGCTGTAACTTTGAATATCTATTTATTTGTTTTTTGTTTAATATTGGTAGACATATTATAATTATAAAGTTTATTAAGAACTGCTTCATTCTTAGTTTTAAGCAGCCAAGTTGTATTGTATTAAGCTAGTTAAATAGCAAGCATCGTTTTATAATACTATGAAAGTGGGCCCCATAAGAAAGACTTTAAATATAATGTTTGCAACATTTTCAGGACCCTGGTTAAATGCATGTTAAATGTCACCTTTGAATATACAGGGTGATTCTTAAGTGCGATAAATTTCAATATCTTGTGAAACCTTATTTATTTAAATGGAATTTTGACTGATTCTACACTGTTTTGAATGGGGCACCCTGTTTTATCCTTCAGATTTGAGCTCTGCCTGACTTCACTATTGAAATGATATGAATGTACTACTGGTACTTAAATGAAAACTGAAAATTTGCATGAGGAATTTTCAAAGGAAGAACAATTTATTGGCATTCCATAGCTCTAATTTCCTGTATATTTTTAATTTTTTTAAATTATTTATGTTATTCCAAACAACTTTTGTTAATATTTCTCTATGCCTATCTTTAACCCTTTTTGAGTTATAATTGTTTTTTTTTATGGAAACCACACTTTTTCACTCTGTACAAAACATTTAATATTTTCTAACATAACTTGGGCAAATGTTTAACATTTTTTAGAAAGTGTACTATGGCTCATTTAAAAAAAGTATTCAAATGATGATTTCTTAAATTTAATCATAATTTATGGTGAAAACAGGGTAATAAATAGACAGAACCTGCAGTGTATTGGCTTTAAAGATAACCTGAGAAATGTAGATCAAACCATAATACCGTTCACTTAACAACTGTTTCAGTTTTGTAGTTTCATAAACAATTAAACAAGCCCAAAAATCATCTTGATAATGAAGATTTGCAGATGTATCTCTTGGTATATTTTGCCAATATCATCCAGAGCAATTCACAATATATTAAAAAAACATCATTGAACTCCTTTTGCTCTATGTTGCCTAACTTTAAATACTTTAGAATCAGTATAATCTTATTTCTTCTTTTTCTCATCTTGTGACGCGAGACATGAGAGCAATTGCTAGGTATTTTTATGTGAAACCATCAAATAGAACTGCAGAATAAGTTTATTCCTTGGTTATAACCACTAACTGTAGAAAAAAGGTAGAACGTGTCGCGGGACACACAGTGGGAACTTAAGTTCCTTTTAAGCAAAAATTATGTAATACATTTGACGTTATAGATAAACAATTTGCATATGCCTCGGTGGCCGAGTAGTAAACAAACCATACTCTCATGCGGTAGACCCGGGCTCGATTCCCCGCGAAGAATTTTTTTTTATTGTTAATTTCATTTTTAAATAATTATTCTGCTTGATATTAATAACGACAACAGGTAAACGTTTGAAATATTTAGCAGAATATTCATTATTATAGATAATGGTACGGTACCCTTCATCTGGGCTGTCCGACTGGCAACATCCACTTATAACAGCATCGTATATTCAAGAACTGTACGTTTAGCACAAAATTAGTGGAAACATAAAATTGAATTGTTAAATTTTTAATTTGAAGTTATACACTTACCGACTTAAAATTCGATCCATTCAAAACAATGATTTATTTAAAAATGCTATAACTTTCAAATGGGAAGGCTGATTAATTTGAATTTTTAAGCAACTTTTAGATAAAATACTGTAGTTTTAAGGTTATCATTCGGACATCTAAAAGTAATTTAGTACTCGCCGCATATACAGGGTAGAAGAGAAAACAATTTTTTCCTCTACTTTTGACACACCATGTAGGTTAATTCTGCTAGTAGATCTGCACACAATTTACTTTATCAAGAAGACTGATTTGTTGCCAATATTTTGTTTTTTTATTTACCCCAATATCTTAATTTGTTTGTTAAATGTGATGGTTTAAAGCAAATGCAACATTTTAGAAATGGTCATAATTAAAATGACAGTAGAGAATAAACTACAAAATAAGTAGAAAGCTGTGGCCAACTCACAATATGACAACTATGGAGATATGATGACAACTGTCAAATATTCGTTACTTGGCAATTGCAGTTGAATTATCAGTATTTAATTCAACATCACTGATGCAGCACGAGCAATTGTTCTGGTACAAGACGGTAGGTCTCAGTATTATGCTTCTAGAATATTGGGTGTTACAAGGTGTAGCGTCCAGAGAGCTGTACAACGTTTCAATGTAACTGGTAGTTTTTCTAGACGAAGAGGATCTGGCAGACGACGTTCTACAAATGTTCGAGATGATCGTTTTGTAACATTAAACGTTTTGCGAGAAAGAAATACTACTACTGTCATGGCTCGAAATCGTTTGGAAGAAGTACGCCAAGTAGCTGTTAACGAAATAACGATTCGAAGGCGATTTAGAGAACATGGATTACGCTCCAGAAGACCTGCAACTGATCCGGAGTTACTTATGAATCACAGAACCGTCTTCGATTTGCCAGGGAGCATCAACAATAGACAGTCGATGACTGGATTAAGATTTTATTTTCTGACGAGTCAAGGTTTTGTTTACGTTTTCCAGATGGCCGTGAAAGAATATACCGAAGAAAAGGCGAAAGGTTTGAAGCAAATTTTTCCACAAGACTCAGTTATGGAGAGGATCGGTAATGGTTTGGCGCGGTATAAGGATGGAAGCTCGTTCTGATTTAGTCATTGTTGGAGGCGAAGCAATGACAGCTAACCGATATATTCGTGATGTGCTAGATCCACATGTAATTCCATTTGCACCGTTTATAGGAAACGAATTCATGTTTATACACGACAACGCTCGACCACATATTGCGAGGATTGTATCTCAATATTTGGACGAAACAAAAATTCAGAGGATGAACTGGCCATCACGTAGCCCAGACCTCAATCCAATTGAGCACGTCTGGGACATGATGGGCAGACGAGTTCGTAACCGAGTACATTTTTTGAGAGATGCTTTGGTCCAAGAATGGGATCAGATTGACCAGATGGAGATTCGACATCTAATAGAGGGTAGGCCACGACGCATTGAGGCAGTTATTCGCGCTCGTGGGGGGAATACCCTTTATTAATTTGTAATAATTCTTCGTTTATTTGTTGTTTGATTTGTTTATAAATTTATGTATTACTCTGCTAAAACTGAATAAAAAAAATTTAGAATGTTGTATTTTCTTTAAATCATCACATTTAACAAACAAATCAAGATATTGGAGTAAATAAAAAAACAAAATGATGGCAACAAATCAGTCTTCTTGATAAAGTTAATTGTGTGCAGATCCACTAGCAGAATTAACCTACAGGGTGTGTCAAAAGTAGAGGAAAAAATGGTTTTCTTTTCCCCCCTGTATATCCAGCGAATACAGAATTACTTTCAGATGTTTGAAAAATAATCTCAAAACTACAGTATTTTATCTAAAAGCTGCTAAAAAATTCAAATAATTCAGCTTCCGCATTTGGAGGTAAGAGCATTTTTAGATAAATCATTATTTTGAATGGATCGAATTTTAAGTCGGTTAGTATATTACAGTTTATAGAAATTTTTATTTTCTAGATTTTTTCTTAGGTGGGTCGTAGAAAAAATATGCTGCTCGACTCGTGTGGATTGTCCATATCGCACTTGAATGATTGAGCACTCCGCCTACGGCGTCGTGCTCAAACTTCGTCCTCGTGCGATATGGCCATCATATCCACACTAGTTGCATAAACTACAAATTCTTTCAAAATATGCCCTTTTACATTTAAAAACAACCTGCCAAATGTCAAATCAATTTATCCATCCATTTTAAAGTTATCGAATTAAAACTTCAAGTTTTCAAAATTCCAACACCCTGTATTTCGAAAAGTAATGTGCTAGACCCCTTAATCCTCATATCATTTTGTCCAATTTCACGAGAGGAATCTACATACAAACGTTGTAATTACCCTTAACGTTCGAGATACTTATACCATTTTTTGCGCGATCGTATTGAAAGAAATTCCGAATAAAATAATTTAAATTTCTTCGTAATGAACGAAAAAGATCAATCACGTAGAAAAAATTATGGAAATAGTAAAAATGTATCCGAACAAATTCAAGTAGATCACCAGCACTGCGAATGCCAGCTTTGCATAGAATTTTAATATAGCATCGGTGGTTCAGTGGTAGAATGCTTGCCTTCCACGTGGGCGGCCCGGTTTCGAATCCCGGCCGGAGCATATGAATCGCTGCTTCGTAAACGAGAAAGAGACTAAGGGGAGACCACAAGCACGCAAGCAAGGCACATAACGAAGCAACGTAACATAACGTAGCGTAACGTAACGGTCAGATCTTTTGCTTCGCGACCCCTGGTCGCTCAAACATAACCTGACGTAAAGAACTAAAGTTCCAAAATAGCTTATACTCTGGTTTATATTTGGAATAATTATATACCTCTGCTGTAGAATGCAATAGTGACCACTGTATAGCAAATACCAAGTTTATACTCAAATTTGAGTAGAAGATTGAAGTCAATTGCTTATGTATCATCTATTTTGTAAAATTATATTTTACATATACAGCAAATATTGAGCATAAATATGTTTTTTTTTAAGTAATTATTCACTCTCGGGGTATGTCATGAAAATATGTAGAAAAAAACATTCTCCGTCTTGGTCCAAAATATTATGCCAGTTGGTGTTGAGTAAATTTTTTAGAATGTACTATCTAGGAAATTCGTTCAAGGTAGGTAATATTTGGATATTGGTATTAATTGTGACCATTTAACTTTTTATATAAAAAAATGTCATTCATAAAATGTATGTAAGTAAAAGTTTTATTAAGATAGGTGGAACATTTTTATTTATAGTTTTAGTGAAAAATGTCATTGTCGATTGTTCTGAAACCCTATGACATTTACTAAAATTTGCATTCTTTTTCAACAATGCTAATTCTTCAAAATAGAATATATACAGGGTGTTTCCTAAGTAATCTTCAATATTGTATGTGGCTTTGTCACTCAATTTTAAGATGAAAAGTTCCTATAAACATGTGTGATAAGTCTTGTTGTAATGAGATGAAGGGTAATTGTTTTATTAGAAGCAACAACATGTGACAGAGGAAAAATGGTATATTTCAGTGCATATGTTCAAAATGTGCACCTCCAACTAAACTTCTGCTGGCCACTGTGAATTATTTTCCACAATACAATAAAAAGACACTCTATGGTTTTTCTGTATGACTTTTTTTATGATGCATATATAGAATATATTTCATAAATAATAATATCAAATGACCTACTACATTTAATAAAAGAATTTCTAGTTAATCGTCAGTTCTGTATAAAAATCAATGACTGCCACTCTCATTACTTTTCTATGCAGCAAGGCATTCCACAAGGTTCACCTCTCTCTCCATACCTCTACCATTTTTTCTGTCATGACCTTAATATTCCAACCTAACCTACATTCTCCAATTTGTGGGCGATACTGCCGCCATTGCCCATAACAAAACCCTGCCACAAACTGTTGACGATTCACAAAATGTATGTAACAGCATAGTTTCATTTTCTAATAAATGGAGAATTCATATAAACCCTACAAAAACTAACTTTATTATCTTCAACCACATAGCCTACCAAAATGTTTATACAATCAATATCCAAAATCACATAATTCAACCCTCACAACACTGTATACACCTTGGCATAAACCTCGACCATAAATTAAATTTCCACTACCATACAAAGGAAGTTAAGAAAAAAGCCATTGCAAGAGCTAAACATTTTTGACTTACAAAAACGAAAGGATCAGCATAAAAGTATCAAGTGATATAATATACCAAATGATATGTAGACCACTTCTGGAATATGGCTCTATATTATTTCAAACCTGCTCAAAACCAGTTCTGAACAATCTACAAGTAGCAGAAACAACCTACCTCAGAAGCATAACCAAATTAAGACACCCCCAGAACCCTATACATACACTGTCCATCAAACCAAAGGCTATATAATACTGTCAACATCACACCTATCTTGGAAAGAATGAATGAGTTAAGCAAGAAGTTCGCAAAAAAACCTAAACATTGAAATGCTTCAAGAAATGATCATAGCCCAGGATCCGAATATACCATATACCACCAAAAAAGAAAATTCCAGAAAAGCCCCTGTGGACAAAAATAATGAGTATTAAAGCAAACGCTGTGAATTAGTACAATGTAGGTCTCTAAATCAGACTCTTAAGTGTTCCGATTACATATATATTTATATAATTGTTATCTATTTATTATCATTTTTTTTTTGCATTTTAGTTAATGTATCTATATATAAAAAAATTGTTATACAAGAAAATTGTAAAAATCTGTGGAAAAAAGACCTCAGTTGTTAGCCATTTGGGTAACCAATAAAGATATTCTCCTCCTCCTCCTAATATCGAAAGATAACTTGATTTGTTTCACAAACATATTTTCAACTGCAATTTGAGTATTTTAAAAACTGACATAGGTATGCAGGAATTGCAAAATATATAGCTTTGATAAGATACAGTCAGTATTTGAATCAAAATATCTATACAATAGTCAGGTCCTCAAGTTTAAAAATAGAAAATTTACAGGGTGAACTTGAAATGAATATTTTAATTAAAGTTGTATTTAATTGTACTTTTTTATGGACTTTACATGTTACAAAAATCCTAAGGGCTGAGATGCCAAGGACTCCAAGCCACTGACCGGATGTACCGTATATATATCAATCAATCATTTAATCATGGTATTATTGATAATCAAATATTCATTCTTATCAGGTCATCAAACTCTTCGCGTAGTTTCAATGCCGATTGGTCATGGAGGAAACAGTGGCGCTCAAAATTTCCACCCTAATGCCGGTGTTGCTGTGCCCAACAATGGAGATCGCAGACACATGCCGAGTTTGGTAGATAGACGTCATATTTCTCCACCTCTACATATCAACATTTGCGAGAACAGTAATGGGATGATGAACATGAACCCTCCACCTGCAGAAGGAATGCAAATGCACCAGAGGGCCATGATGGATTTTTCTCATGGAAGAAGAAGACATGGAATCGGTAAAATTATTTATGTTATTGTTTATTCGCATTGTAAATGATTATTTTCTTCAGGCTCAAAATTCCTTTATTAACTTATACCAATATAGCCCTGTAGGCGGGTGTCAAAATTACACGTAGGTATTGATGTTTTTGTTTTTATTAAAAAAAAGTGTAGTTCAATTTGATATAAAGCAAAATTAATGTGTATTCAAAACTAATGTGCACCAGTAATATTGATATGCCATTTATTCCAAATAGTTAGGGAGGCGAATAGGATAGACGATCAGATTAGTAAAAAAAATCGATAGTCTGAAATACTCGAGCGCGTCAGATTAAGATATTGGGGGTTGATTTTAGTGTCTTAAGACTAAATTTAACTAATCTGACGATAAGACCTTGACGCCGCCGAGTTATAGGGTCACGAACTTGTGAACGTGTGAAAATCTGACGCGCTCGAGTATTTCAAAAGAACTTTTTTTTGCATTTTCAAAAATTTTTTGTAACTTATCGCCACGCCGAAATCGTCAGTTTTTTTAAAGGGTGCTTCCTTGGGGCTTATTTAACACCCCTTCCGAAAATCTGACGCGCTCGAGTAAATTTTTTTTCCGGATTTTTGACTACTTTATATGCCTACCCCCACTACGCAAACCGGCAGATTAGTATACCGTTGTTATCAGAGGCACTTGGGGCATACGTGGTATGAATATCTGACGCGCTCGAGATTGTCCAAGTAACTGCTTTTTTAACATTTTTGAAAAACCGTACACGCCATACCCACCGCTAAAATGGTTTTTACCATACGAGCTTTTCTTTTCGAAATTACTTTATCTTTCGATTTTTATAGGTCTCGACGGAGCTCGAGAATGTCGCCATTTAGCGACCTCGCCACCCTAACAAATCTTTTGCTTATTTTCCGCATAGCACGTTGCTATTACGTACATTCATTGACGTTGGTGACTCTTGATTTTGAAATTATCATAAATTTTTCTATTAGAAGGTTACTGTGAGTATTTAGTAGTCATAGATAAAAATTCTTGTCTTGAATCTTAATTACATAAACTACACATAGATTCAAAAGTTTTGCATCACCTTCTTCGGATGCGAAGGAATTTTTTTGCGCTAACAATTTTTTGTTGGCTTGTTTATCAATGTTTACCATTTCAATATGCTCCATATTTTTTGCAATATACAGATGCTTACAGTTTTTTTTGTGAGATAACATTTTTAGTACGATCATTTTAACATTCAACGCATTTTATTTTTACGATTTTAAGTGCAAACATGAATCGTCAAGTCATAAGTGAGATTGACCGTGCAAGAATAGTGGCTTTAGTTGAAGAAGGTCATTCTCAAAGGTTCGTGGCAAACAGAGTTGGCGTTTGGCAAAGTGGTGTGTCTCGTGTATGGATCCGGTATCTCCAGACCAATTCTCTTCGTGATAGACCTAGAAGCGGTAGAAGGCGTGTTACTAATCAGCGGCAGAACCGCTATATACACTTAACTATCCGAAGAAACCCGACAAGGCAATACCAGCACTCCAAAGAGATATGAGACATGCGTTGGGAGTTCAAGTATCGATCTCGACATTACGAAGACGAATACTTGCGACAGGTTTGAGGTGTCGCCGACCAATAAGAGTGCCCAGACTACAACCTGAGCACATAGTTCGCCGACTACAGTGGGCTCAAGAACACGCGGCCTTGCCTGAAGAATTTTGGAATTCGGTGTTTTTTCCGACGAGACAAGGATTTGTTTGGAACAAGATAGCCATCGAATACGTGTGTGGCGGGATCCAACGAGAGTTGCTCAGCTTGCCCATGCTCGCCCCGTGCCGCCCTTCAGAGGAGGAAGTGCTATGTTCTGGGCTGATATCATGTTAAATGATCGCACAGAATTAATTCATGTGGAGGGAACGATGACTGGTGATAGGTATCTCAGAGAGATTCTACATCCTCACGTGAGACTATGGCGCGCAGCTGTTGGCAATTCCTTCGTTTTTATGGACGATAACGCCCGACCTCATCGGACAAGAGCTGTAAATGAGTATCTTGAAACTGAAGGGATCAATCGTTTGAACTGGCCTGCCCTATCTCCTGACATGAATCCCATAGAACATGCTTGGGACATGCTTGCCAGGGCAGTGGCAGCACGCAGAAATCCACCCAGGAGTGTACAAGAGCTTGTTCATGCGGCCCAAGAAGAATGGCGAAATATTCCTCAACAGAATATCAATAATTTGGTAAACAGCATGGGCAGGCGACTTCAATCTTGCATAAATTCTAGAGGTGGAAATACTCCTTATTAAAAGTTCTCATGCAGGTTCTCACTTAACCTTTTCTTCAAAAAGAATCAATGTGTATTTAATTTATTCAATTTCTAAGAATACTTTTTATGTTTAAAGCAAGTTTATTATTGGATAATAAAAATTTTTGACAAATATACACGTTTTTTTCATTGAAACTAATTATTTAATTAATCTCTGATCCATTTATAATGAACACATTTTATTTTTCGGAGATTTAGGGTGATGCAAAACTTTTGAATCTATGTGTACTTGTAGTATAAAGTAGGTAATAAAAATAAAAATGACTCATTTCACAGAACTCAAACTGTGATTATAACAATCAAGAATGGATAGTGATAAATAAACTTTACCTTTTGCTTTTGCACAGTGGAAGAAAAATACTTACTTTCCAAAATATTCGATATTTCATTCGGAAATTAGTAATAGTAACTGTATTGTCTGGCCTGCTGTCTAAATTTGCAGGCACGATGTACTTGGTACATAAATAACTATTATTGAATAAAATATAAGTTATTAGCAAATACCCGCCCACAACTATATAACCACAATAATAGCGCAACTTATAACCTGTGGTGAAACATTTTTAAAATTGTCTTTTGAAGGAAATTTTTTATACTATTACCAGCACTGAGAACTGCACTGTCTGTAATATGGATTCCCCAGAGTCATTACATCATATGCTTTTTGAATGTCTCTTTTACAGCTCTCCAAGAAAAAATAGTTTTTTTCAGAATGTTCATAATATTGATTCTTTGAACTTACTAAATTAGCTTATAGCATAGCATAGTATATTAAAGCTGCGGGCATTTGCACATTGTGAATGGTTGGCATTACCATGGAGTACACACATATTTTATATTTTGGTTTTTATCTCAACCTTTTCATTAATTGAGAAACTAGTTTTGTCATAATTTATTTCTAATTAGACATTTTGTTCCGAACCCTTGTGAAAAGTTCTATACAATAAAATTTATTAGAATTGTGGCACACACCAGACTCCTGTATATACTACTTTAAGTACTTTTTAAATGGTCATTCTCACAAAATTAATTAGCAGTAACTGCACCCTATCTGTGATCTGCATCCAACAGAAACCTTGGAATATGTATTTCTACCTTATCCAATATACAACTGTGTAGAGTTTCAAAATTTTAATAGCATCACCAATCTTATCTCCAAGAATTGTCCTTGGTAAATATATAACTATTGATAAATAAAATATACCTATTTATTTTATTAACTATAGTGGAATTCACCTTCAGATTGCAGCGCAAGAGATATACAGCAAAATTTCTAGTTCTCAGCGATTTTGGCGTGTGCCTGAAATAATCTACAATTTCTTAATATCGCTCTCACTCTGATAAACAGGCGTGGTATGAATCACGTTTGTTATTAAAGACATTTTTGTTTCTAGAAATTTTTGGTTTTATACTTATTATTGATAGTAGTAATTGTCTGAAAGATCAATATTTATAATTCCTTTTAATGACACCAAACAATTGCTGTTTATAAAGATTAATTTTTAAATGACTGGAGTCTCTGAACAAATGATATTTCTCCTGAGGTCTTGTATATTAATAGTATAAATTTGAGAATTGTTTCAATTTATTTCAAGTTTTCTCAAATTAAGATCATTCATAATGAATGAGTAAATATTTCAAATTCTTCTTTAGCTATGTATCTATATCATTTGTATATGAATTTTTCTTTACTGCAATTGGGAAAATTAGAATTCGATAGATGGCGCTCTGAAATGTCAATGTCATCTTAGCAACGAGTAAAGCAAATCAGCTGCCGTATAAACCTTTTGATATTTAAGTGGTTTCATTTCGCTTTTTTAGTTATTTTCAGTGTGTGTTTTGTAAAACTTTTGCTTTTTCTTTGATTGTGCTTTAGTATTTTGTGTTGTTGAACTAAATTTTGACTCCTAATATTCTTACTTTTGGAGTAATCGGTATAGTTTATATCTGTGAAAAGTACAACAAGCGCTCAATTAACTGTTTAGTTTTAGGTCTGATTTCGTGCATTTATTTTATTTTTGATATAATTATATCTACAAAAGTTGCAGGGAAGGTAGGTTTGTATTGAGTAATATTTTAAATCTTTAATACCGACTTATTTTCTCTTTTATCTGCAATGAAAACAAAAAATAGAATAACATAACCGCTTCCATAATATCTCTGACTATATAAGAATATTACCTCAGAATTGATGACAGTTGAGTTAAATAGAAAAACTACTGTAATTACTACAAATATTGGAATACCCCAAGGGAACATTATTGGTCCTTTTCTTTTTTTGATTTATTAAATGATTTCTTGCCACCCTAATTGTAAGATCTCGTTATTCATCTCTAATTTGTTATTGGGTATCTGTAAATTAGAATAAAATAAATAAATAATTATTATATGACAATCATAGTAGACATTCAATATTGAGGTAATGGTGGTGGTATAGTTTTTTACAGTTTTTGTTTCATATCCATATTAACAGAAGAGGTGCTTGTATCATGATGTGCAATACTTAGCGCCACAAACTATACCTATAGGGTTACTACACATGTCATTCTCCTATGTACATCTACACAAACAATATAAAGTTTCTATAAACTTCAATCCATCACTGGGATCTACTATCTGTTATCCTATACCCCTTTGCTGCCATCTGAATATGAGTTTCACTATAGTCATACATATTTATGAAGATTTAAATTTTAATTCTTTTAAGTGACGTGTTCTATAAATATTTTTTAGACATGCGTGTTAGTCCTGTTCACTTCCAGCAGCATTCACCACCATTTTACAGACAGTCTAGCGATGAGTATATCAAAAGCGAGAGTCCCTCTTGCAAACGTAGACGTTTGTCCCGATCTAATCATCATATCGATTTGAACGTTCAGCCTCCGTCACCTCCACGACGTTCACCTAGACAACATCCACCATCTACTTCTCATCCATCTATGCAGGTAAGTTATATATTTGTGTATAACGGTAATTTAGTAAGAGGTAAGAAAGATCAAGAAAATTCACTAACAGCAAAATAGTTACAATAATATTGCATAATTTGTGTATAAGTCCAAGAAAGTTTTCTTCGTGTAGGTAGTTTTGAAAATTAACTAGTTATTTTCTAGAGAATAAAAGTGGAGTTCCGAGAGAGAAGACTGCTAAGACGTGTGATAATTTATAGTGTTTATAAGACATCTTGTTGTAATAGTGTACATTAACAGCCAACGACTTCGGCATTTATTATTATATTATTATTATTATTATAGGTTCCAATTCCTGTGAACCATGAAACTGTATGGAGCTACACGTCTCCGCACGTATCGCTTTGTACAGTACCACCGAGCGCACCTCCTCATATGCACAACTGTCATCTACACAACGTATACGCCGCCGTACCACCTCTAGTACCGCAACAATTTCCACCAGGCTGCATCCCACATCAAACTTTTGCTACTTTCGGTCCGCCAGCTCCCAGCGCAGTTCCAATGCCAACTCAACACTACGCTCATCAACGCATCCCTCCACAGGTAAGTTATCAATAGGGTATTTGACAATTTTTTTTAAACACCATTAGAAGATTGTCTGGCCTCAGTTAAGTACTCCAAATTTTTTACTAAGCGGGAAAGTTGCCAAAACCAACTTTAAAAATTTTATATTTAAATAGCGCGCCAAAACGCGCTGATTTTTTATGACGTCAGTGATCTTGTCGCTCCGCCTACCGCATCCCGAGCGACAAGATCACTGACCAGCCGAATCGGAACCATCGGCTCGACCTGCGGCCGCCCACCTGAGCTGGCCTATAAGAAACAAGCAAGCAGCGAGACCTCTTACGTCACAATAAACTCACATATTTTCCCGCGCTGAGTAAATATTTGAAAATTACCATTTTTGTTAAGTTAATAAAAAATCACTGGTTTAATTTATTTGTGTGAAATATTGATTTCTGGCATAATAGTACCACAAAGTACCTGCTCCGACTCTTTTTTAATTTTTTCCGCTCATAGGAAAATACCCTATTTTGATAGATCGTATTTGATATTTAAATTAAAATAGTTCCAATCTTATTAAGAGTCAATGCGCGAAAGATGTACAGCTTGCTTTGGAGGAAGCCAGAGACATTTGCTTTTTCAGATATAACGTCATATTAATATTTTAAGTTGTATGTTAGGGGTCTTACATGTTCAGACTCTTGAAACAGTATTTAAGTTGATTGACGTTGAGCGCCAATGAAACAAATAATGAGATTGAATGTCGTGAAAAAAATGATGGTAATTATTGCAGGTTCTTGCCTAACTAACCAATTAAATATGGAGGTAAACTAAGCCAGTTCGCAGGGCTTTGTTACCTTATTAATATTGAGAAAAACAAACTGGCATAACTAGAAATACAGAAAAAGCTATTTTAGGGCGCCACTAATTTTCTTTCCTAAAAGAAAATTAGAAAGAAAATCAAATCTAAAGGTCAGCTAACTTTTAATCTGTTTAAAAAAAAGAACTTCAAGTTTCTGTATAATAAATAAAACTATCACGATAAAAAAATGTATATAATTTCTATATTGATATTACAAAAAAGATGGGTTAATAACAATAAAAAAAATACTTAACACACTAGAACTTTTGTTTTTGATGATAAAGTTGTGCTGTAACTATTGATGTAGGTACTACTGATGTATTCTTATGGACTGTTTACTCCATGGAACTGTATGCAGGAAACTGTATTCTGTATTCAATAAACTGTTTGTTTGATACAGTAAATTGTATCCCAGGAACTGTGTTCCAGGAAACTTTAATCCAGATTCATATGATAAAACGGCATCTTTTGTTCATTCAAACTGGTGTTAAAATTATTAAATAGATTACTGCACAGTTACAAACTTGCTACTTTGTCGACAGACGATGAGAGAAGTCCCGCCGGAACCTTTCTCATTCTTATTTAAAGACAGTTCAAAAATTTTAATTTCGCGGTAAAATAGTAATACATATAAAATATTTATTTTTGCTCTACTAGTTTATTCCACCACAAATCACAAAAGTGAAATAGTTTATAAAATATTTGAAAAGCAATATTTTTAGGAAATATATATGGACTATTCCACCAAAAACCAAAATTCTGAAGAAATTCAATGATAAATCTAAAAGCTGAAAGGCTGAATGCAAAGTTCACGTTTCACTCTGATGAGCAATAGAACCTTTCGAGACGTTCTGCAAAACGTACAGCACGCATATTAATCAAAATGACTACCGCGAAATGTCGAGCTGGGTATTTCCTAGTTCTCACCATACAAATCACCTGGGGAGGATGGCATTTTTCCAGCTCTGCTACATCAGGGCAGTGGAGAGCTGTTACCCCATTTGGTCAATTTATTAAGAGCAAGCCTGGCGTGGTGGTATATCCCTCTAGAATGGTCAGTGGCTAGAGTTGTATTTATACGGAAAACGGGGAAAGTGAATAATTCACATCCCAAATCCTATCGTCCGATCATGCTGACCTCGTTCTTAATGAAATGTCTAGAAAAAATTCTAGACAGGCATATTAGGGAAGGGAGGCTACGAGAGTATCCTTTCAATCCCTTCCAGTATGCAAATGGACAGATTTGGCGTTAAACAATCTAGTGGGGAAAATCATCCCTTCCCTTGGAAACAAGGAAATAGCGCTTGCGGCCTTCCTAGATATAGAAGGGGCGTTCAATAACGCCCTTCCAGAATCCATATGGAGAACGGTGGAGCGAAGAGGAATCTGCAAACCAATCCGCTACTGGATCAAAAGTATTGTTACGAACTCACTGATTCTGAAGTCGGTCCTGTCGCAAACTATGAATGCGACCTTTCTAGAAAGGTTCTTTCGCAGGTAATATTCAGACTGTTCTCGAAGAGTATACAAGGCGTACAATGGTTTATCGCGAATGTTCTCGAATTATAAAGTATACGCAGAGGTTGGATAGTCAAGAAAGTTCTAGAGATTCGAAGGACTATATATACGCGGGTTTTCGAGTGAGTCGAGGAGTTGTTCAGTATACAGTGAATCGGTAAACAGTTTCAGTATACAGTGAATCGGTAAACAGTTTCAGTATACAGTGAGTGAACAGAAAGTGAGTATAAATAGTGTTGAAGATAAATTATGAAAATTATCGTACCGAGTGTAGATAAATTAATAGACATTAAGTAGTGTGTATATGAATTAAGTTTATTATAGTGTGTAAGTGTTTCTTTAATAAATCAATAGTAATTAGCCATAGTGAGTGTATAATTTTATCCCACGGTAAAAACAGTTCAAATAAATAAGAAAAACATCACAGTATATTATCAAACCGGTACATCAATACATCCACAAGGAGGGGTGCTTTCCCCCCTTTTGTGTTCACTACTGGTTGACGATCTCCTGGGTGAACTATCTAGTCAGGGGATAGATGTGCCGGGATATGCTGATGATATAGTAATAATTATTAGAGGCCAATTTGAAGAGATAATTTCTAATATTCTTCAAACGGCCCCAAACATAGTGCACAGGTGGTGCGAGAGGGAACAGATGTCTGTGAACCCCCTTAAAACCGTAATTAATTGAATTGTAATCTCTAAGGGGTGAGCCACAATAGACCTAACGAAGGTCGCAGTGGTGGTGGAGAGAAGGCCCCACTCACATAGAATCTAACCTAACCTAACCTAGGTATTTCCTAAACGAGCAAGCTGTCCTAATATTAGGTATTTTCTATATGTCTTAGGTATTACTTTGCGCATAGTGAAATTGTGTTTACTGATTCCTAAATACCATTTAGTGTTTGGAGTGGAGGCCAATGAGGAGGCCGACACTCTGGCAAAAAAGGAATCAGAGATTTTATTTATCGGACCTGAACCATATTTTGGCATTGCCGAAAGCACTGCTAGATCAGCCATAGCTACCTGGGCGGAGAGGAAAACCCACACGTACTGGGCAGACATACCGGGGCTCTATCATTCGAAGGCGTTCATATACTATCCCTCGAGTACAAAAAATAAGCAGATCCTGGAATGGAGCAAAACAAACCTACGCATTCTGACGGGACTGCTTACAGGACATTGTAGACGAAATTACCACCCAAAGAATATGAGTCTGGTTCAGACCTCTGTCTGTATCTGTAAGAATTTGAAGGGTGGGTGTCCCCCACATCACTTAGGCCACAGTTGGCCCATTGTGCATCCTTCTGAGGTTCAGACTTCCTTCTGGCTCGTGATCCAGCCTACTTGTTTGAAGTAGGCGATAACGTCGCCGGAAGTAAGCCCTCATGCTGGCTTGTGTTAGCATATACTCGCCGAATACAGAAAACCTAAATTGAGAGAGTGTCGGACATTCACAAAGAATGTGTTCGACAGTCTCATCTTCCTGTTCACATCCCCTACCGAGTGAAGTGTCAGGCAGACCCAGTCTGTAGAGGTGTTTTCGTAGGTGGCAGTGACCGGTCAGAATACCCGTGGCTGTCCGAAGGTTCTGTCTGTTCATAGTCACGTATTTTTTGGCTACTTTGCTGTCCAGATACTGCAGCAGTTCCTTGGCAAGCCTGCAACCTTCTGCATCGTCCCATCTACCCTTAAACTTATCAAGGGAGTGTTCCTTTATTAGGTCAATCATATAGCCGACGCCGACAGACCAATGAAAGTGCCAGGTCCCAAGATTTTTTGGGAGGCTGCTTTCCTGGCTAGTGAGTCGGCAATGTGGTTACCTTTCGATTTACTGTGGCCCTTGATCCAGCCTAGAGTGACTTCATTGTTGCTACAGGCTTCGATCAGGGACAGGTGACACTCCAGTACTAGGCCTGATGTGATACGTGGTCTGTTGAGGGCTAGTAGTGCTTGTCTACTATCTGTGGATGTGAATTTTATTACCTGTGGTATTTCTTTTGGTTCAGACCTCGGACTGTAGGTTCTGTAATTTGGAGGACGAAACTGCGGAGCACATGCTATGCTCATTCCCAGCCTTGGGAAGGGTAAGATATATTATATTCGCCTTTATACCTTAGAGACGAATGACTTCAAAAAAAGTATCACCAAATACAACCATGGACTTCGTCAGAAGCACAGGCTTGTGGGGTGAATTGTAATCTCTAAGGGGTGAGCCACAATAGACCTAACGAAGGTCGCAGTGGTGGTGGCGAGAAGGCCCCACTCACATAGAATCTAACCTAACCTAACCTAGGTATTTCCTAAACGAGCAAGCTGTCCTAATATTAGGTATTTTCTATATCTCTTAGGTATTACTTTGCGCATAGTGAAATTGTGTTTACTGATTCCTAAATACCATTTAGTGTTTGTACCCTTTTACATTATCTGGAATACATTCCGCAGACCCAGTATTGGATATGAATAATTCACGTATGTTTTGATTTTTACAGAGACCTGATACATTTGAACTAGATTTGCTTAATGAACATCATCACGCTCATACCCATTCCGCCATTCACGGAGCATCTTCATTGCACGTGCCCCCTATCCAAATGTCTTCTCCAGCTTCACTATTTCTGTCAACGGAAACACGAGGAGCTACTCCATTAGATCTACTACACGCCGCTCGTACACGTCAGCACAGAAATGCTCGTTTACCACCTCCAAGAACCCGTTGGCATCACAGCCCTCCGTTGATTGCTGCACCAGCTGGATTCTTGTTACATTTCTTGTAAGTATAAAAAAATATTTAATGTATAATTTTGAAAACCCTTTACAAGTCAAGGGTTAATAGTAGAGTTTCTATATTTATCTGTTCATATTGTGGGTTTTTTGAGTGTCTTTTAATTTCCACTATAATTTGTAGTATTACTTGATAGAAAAATAATGTATAGGGATACTTTTAGTACTTGTAACATCTGTCTCTAATTTTAATTTCCCGGCTTTCTTTCCAGTACCATGTTTTCAAACTCTCCAATGTCGCCATTCAGCCAAAGCAGCTCCGATACCACAGAAACAGAAAATTACGAAGCTCTCCTCAATCTGGCTGAACAATTGGGCGAGGTGATTCCACGCGGCCTCAGTAAACTTGAAATCGAACAGCTCGTCAGCTACAAATACGACGCTGAAAGTCACGAAGGAGATCAAACTTCTTGCGTTGTCTGCATGTGCGATTTCGAAGCACGCCAAGTCCTCAGGGTTTTACCATGCTCTCACGAATTCCACGCCAAATGTATTGACAAGTGGTTGAGGGTAAGTATTTGATTTTTTTTTAAATTCAACATTCACAGGTTTAATCAATATATATGCAATTTTTTAATTTCTTTTTCAGTCGAATAGAACCTGTCCCATTTGCAGAGGTGACGCTTCGGATTACTTCACAAATAGTGAATAGAGTTTTTGCCTTTATCACACAAATTACCACTTCTATATAATATATATATTTTCAACAAATGAATATCACCAATTGCAACGCTTTAAGAGTAATTTTGTGTCAGGTGCCATTAGTTGCCAGTAATCATAGAAAATAAATGTCAGGTTATTTTCTATTAATAATAATATTAATTATAGTAATTGTTACTTTTAAGGATGCAGCAATAATTGGGTGTCTTGTCATTTATTTTTGAGGGGATTTTCTTTGTCGTTATTTTTCTATTCTTGTTGTTCTGCGCGGAGAAAAATGAATGTATTCCGTCCTGCCTCTTTCAAATGAAATATCAAACTCTTTTCTATTCATTGATTAATTCTGGTCTAACTATCAACTTCATGATCTACAAACAATTTCTATAAGTGGTACATCTTTATTATAATAGAGATGGACGCTAGTACATTTTAAATCGCTAAAAACATATTATACAGCGTGTCCACGGATGGAGTATCCTATAGGTGAAAAATTTTTAAATATTTATTTAGTGAAAAATGTTATTCTTGATAAAAAGTTTTGCTTGTTCTGAAACCCCATAAAATGATATAAAGTTCAAGTTTTTCAAAACCCGTCTCATTTTATGGCCAGTTTTATGAAAACCTGGAGTCTGACTTTTTCTTCACATATTGGCTAATATCTCGGGAACCTTAAGGTTTGCAAGGTTTTAGTCTACGCCATTCGATTCAGAATTGAATTTTCTATAAAATGAAGAATCTTGAAAATTATGAATATTCGTGAATTAGTATAAGTCTCGGTGTGGACTTATTCAAAACCTGAAAATTCTAAAATCCATATCTAAGGCTTTTCGATGTGGAATATCCCTCTTTTTATAGAAAATTTAATTCTGAATCGAATGGCGTAGACTAGAACCTTGCAAACCTTAAGGTTCCCGAGATATTAGTCAATATGCGAAGAAATGAGACGGGTTTGGAAAAACTTGAATTTTATTTCAGTTTTATGGGGTTTCAAAACAAGCAAAACTTTTTATCAATAATAACATTTTTCACTAAATTAATATTTAAAAATTTTTCACCTATAGGGTACTCCATCCGTGGACAGGCTGTATACATACTTGAAATCTGAAGTGTTTTTCTCTTGGAAATGTAGGACATAAAAATATTGGAGAGCAATATTGAGATAGCCTAGATGTGAAACGTTTAATTGATATTTTTGACCCTGTGATTATATTTGGGCAGCTTTGTTTTTTTTTAAAGAACAAATCCTCAGTTGTTTACACAATATTGATGTATTTGATCTCAAACCAAAACAATGTACAGATTCTATCAATATTGCGAACAGTGGGAGTTTTAATTAATTTATATTTTGTAAAGCTTGAAATTATGAGACACCCAGTGAAACTACTTAGTTATAATGCATAAAAAAAGTAAAAAGAGAATAATATAACTGAAGCTCAGTGCACTTTCTTTTTTAACAATTACTTCAAACATAGTATTTGATGAAAGGTGTTAAGGGGAATTATTCAATCACCATTAACGATTTGCGTGGATGTAGGGTACAACTATTTTTATGTGTGCTTAAAATGATCCTTTTCAATCGATTTAGGTATGGTACTGCAATATTGAAACATTGAAACATTAATAAATGGTTTTTGATAACAGAAGTTTGTTATATTTTTAGTTTTCTATTAGAACTTTCAGTGGGGTTGTGCGATACAGTGTGAACAACATTTTATTTCTTAGTATGGGGAAGCCAATATCTCAATTTTAATGAAACTCCCAACGTAGATCAATTTAGCCTTTAGATAACCAAGCTCTTCAATTTAATCGACGTAAAACCCATACAATTTTTAGAATAATTGCACCTTAGAGATGGAAAAATAAGATTCTTTTTTTTATGTTTCTAAAGGTCATTTTAGATTTGAAAATTTTTTGTACAATATTTAGTTCAAGTTTTGGAATAGATTTCTTGTGTGAAATATTGGCCAATAGTCCAGTAAATGAAGGGACAGTGCTCCTGAAAAGTCCCTGAAGACTTCACTTTGGGCTCAATTTGTAGGTCACGGAAGGTGTTTTTGAACGAGAAAAAACTCAACGCGATCGAGTTTATGGAAGGGGAGAAAATGGAAGAATGGAAAAAATAGAGAATTTTTCTTTCAATAAAAAATGAAGATCGTCTTATTATCTACCTAAATGGTCCCTATCATTTTTTTCGAAAATTCGATAGTTATCGAGATAATGAGACCTAAAAGTCTCCTCATTTCAGCTGCTGCTCTGCCTGTAGGAATTCTGCTGTCTATGCATTAACTTGTAAGCGGGCGGACGAATTGTTCCATAACTCGCAAAAAATTGACATTTCCCGATGATTCAAAGTTCATCGCAATGGGAATACCCGTAGCTATCATTCCATGTGACTTGCAGCTCGTTCGTTCTTTACAAAAATATTTAAAAAGGGTCCAAATTCTTTTTCTACAAGATTTTGAGAGTATTTCATTGATTTGTTCATATTTAAAAAAAATAGTCTTATCCTGTTTTTTTTATAATCGAACCTTGGGAGGTCTTGAGTGATCTCAAGAATTTTTTTTTACTATCTTCCTCGCGTTTTATTAAAAAATTGATTTGTTTATTTACATTTTTCAGCCGTTTTCGGAGTTCTGTACAATCTGTGGAACAAGCGTGATTTAAAAATATATCATCCTACATATAACTTTTCAATGCACATCATTTTAAAGCTTAGAATGACTAGTTTTCAAATGTACTTTTTGATTTTTAATCAAATCCAATCATTTTCCAGAAATCAGGGAAATTGATCACACCGTTGAAAACCGGACTTTTTTTTAAATTAATAAATAAACAAATCAATTTTTTATCAAAACGCAAGATGTTGAAAAAAATTTCTGAGACAGTTCAAGACCTCCTAAGGTTCCATTATAAAAAAAATTAGGATAAGACCATTCTAAAAAATATATGAACAAATTAATGAAATAGTCCCAATCTTGTGGAAAAAAACTTTGGCCGCTTTTTAAAATATTTTTGTCAAGTACGAACGAGCTGCAAGTCACATGGAATGATAGTTACGAGTCTTCCCATTGTGATGAACTTTGAATCATCGGAAAATGTCAATTTTTTGCCGAGTTATGGAATAATTCGTCCGTCCGCTTACAATTTAATGCATAGACAGCAGAATTCCCACAGGCAGAACATCAGCAGCTGAAATGAGGATACTTTTAGGTCTCATTATCTCGATAACTAAGTTTCGAAAGAAAATGATGGGAACCACTTTTATAGATAATAAGACGATCTTAATTTTTTATCTGAACAAAAATTCTCTAATTCGCATATTTAGCCAGATATTAGCCCGTTTTCGAGGGATTAGGGGGCCATTTCCCCCCCTTCCGTTAAATCGCGTTAAGTTTTTTCTCGTTTAAAAACACCTGTCGTGACCTACAAATTGAGCCCAAAGTGAAGTCTTCAGCGACTTTTCAGGAGCTTTCGATATTTTCAGATGCTCAGTTGTATGTATGTATGTGTGATTTTTGGGGTGACATTCACTGAGACCTAAAAGGTCTATTGTGCCCCCTTACTTCTACTCAGTTTCTGAGGAGAGTCTCAGATACTAGCAGATGCTCAGATACTGGACTACAATTGTTTTAAACTATATCATAGTAAGACTTTTCTGCGTAGTCATTTGGTTTAATAGCCTTTTAAAAAATTTCGTTAGTTATTTATGGAACCGTATTTGTTAATTTGCATGGCTGTTCATGTATTATCACCAAGCGAATATTAACAAAGGCAAGGATGGATGATAAACCTTTAAAAAAGAAAGAAACACATCGCAAATTATGCTAGGTCATTTATCTCATCTTCTCCTATGCCAGATGCCAAAAAAACATTCTATGATCCCCGTTTTTCAGCAATCGGAGTAAAATAAACGACACATTTCAATGTCAACATCAAATTTTGACAGTGTCGATCTTCAAATCGGTAAGAAACGCCCTAATCGTTCAACCTTAGGCGTCTGTTTTCGCTCCTCACCTCCACTGAAACCCTAATACATAATAAACAAATTGAAATTAATAACGACAACACTCATCAATTTTCTAAAGCAAATTCACTAGAAAACAATAAAACTTGATAAAGCTAAGCTTAGTATTTTGATTCCAATCTTCTGTGTATATTATCGAAAGTGATACACAAGTAAATGTACATCCCCCAGCCCAACATCAAATGATTTTTTTTAGATGAAAACTATTTTAGCAGCGTTGAGTTCCATAAAGCTATACCATACCTAATGCGTCAGATAATACTGTGACGTTGACATGCGGTCCAACCTCAAAGCGCAGTTAACAGTAATGCGGTTCAATTATTCCGTCTCTCTGTATTAGAATAACTATATTAACGTTTAATGGATAGAGCATACCAAAAATTAACTCCATATATCTATAAATATAGCCATCGTTAGAAAATATCATTTGAAAAAAATCAAACTTTTAATATTAGCCAGGCTGTTTGGATGTTCACATCTATCAGTTATTTATGTGAAATTCCGTTTCCCTGATTACAGTATTCCACACAGCGTCGTAATTAGCTCGTCCCTTCTATCGATGCATCCCGAGGAGAACCTTCCATCCACCCCTCATCTCATCCAATAGGTCCTCGTCGTTGTTCGCGTGCAGCTCGTCCCTAGCCGAAATAGCTGTGGGCGAGCTGTTTTCTTCTTTGGCCGTGTAACCGCAGTGGTTATATCTTCAACAGTCTTCTTACTTATTTCTTTTCATCTGTTGTGTATGTTTTGACTCATCTTTCTATGGATGTGCCGGTTCTTCTTGAGATTCTCTATAGGTGACATTAGGCCATTAGCTGAGCTAATAGCCTTGTCACCTGTTAGAGAATCTCTTGTTTCTTCGGGCTGGTAGTCGTCGTCTTTTGGGGGACAATATTTCACATTGTAGTTGAACAAATCAGATGTTGACAAATATTCAAAATAATAACCGGTTGTGTCAAATGTGAATAATTTTCGTGAATAGGAGTGTAGAAGATAGTATTTTCAGTGAGATGTAATGAATATCCAATTTTAAGTCCTTATTGTTGAAGTCTGTCCAGTTGAACCAGAGTAATCTAATATTCCATGGAAAATTCTTAAACTTTACACGTTTCTTAAGTTATATCAGGATTGTATACGTTTTCACTCTCCTCCACGTATTGAGTAAATAGACAAATGCATTACAGATTTATACATATGGGATAGATAGAAAACTGTTAACATTATATTTGAACACTGTGGCCAGCGCCACCCTGCTGGCTTAGGAAATAACACCAACTAAGAATTTGAAGTAAAAGAAAATTTCAGTATAGTGTATCTAATGTCAATGTGATGACCTTGAATTGTATTACATATTTTATGCAGGTTAGTTTTAATCCACTATATTAATTTGAATTACATTTGAAAAGCATTATTTCTTAATATTCAAATTTATAAAAGAATTTTATGCAAGCCATTTGGCGGCTTTTCCTTCAAAGGGATTAAAAATATGGGACATCACATTAACAATAGTTACACTATACAAAAAACATGAAATGCCACAATTTTCATACAATATATTTTTATCAACACTAACTATAGGTACTTGAATTATATTCAAACATTCTATTTTTAAAATTTTTTTTTGGAATATTGCAATTGCTTCTGCAATAAAATGAATAGTACAAACATATAAAATAGATTCGAAAAAATATGGATTATTTTTGATATGCTCTTTTCAAATATTTCACTGTTGGCTTCTCTGTGCTTGTATAAAATTTTTTCGGAATTTTTCGTATTAACTATATGCCTGGTTTTAGTATGGCTGTTTGTTGTTTGAGATGTTTCTCATTATCATAGACTTTTTAGAGTAATTAATCAGTCTTAGAAAAATAATGGGTCTAAAAATATGGTAGGTATTTGTCCTTTTTGTTGATCAGTCAATTATATTTTGGAAAAAGAAGATATCTAATAAAATGAATGGTAACTAAAAAGGAGAAAAAAAACTTTAAATTTATTTTAAAGAAAATTGAACCACAACGTTTCGTTAGCATTCCAGCTGCGATTATCAAGAAATTGTATTGTTTAAGTTTTCCCAAACTGAATCTTTTAAAAAATTTATAAAAACAATAAAAAATCTATATTAAAATTTGAGACTGTTAAAAAAATGGTATCAAATGTTCTTGAACTCATTTATATTTCTAATTGGAATAATTGTGAATAAATGAATATTTTGGATAATTTTATTCTTGTATAAAGGAATGGGATCTGGTGAAGTGAACGTTCCAGGAACGGTTTTTGAGGATGGAATTTTTGTCTGATTCTTTGTTTTGTTTGTTCATTTGAGGTGTATCGGTAAACAATAAAGGGGATTCAGCGAACAGAATACTACAAGATTTCAATAGTAAAGAACGTAAAATTGAAAAAGCCACTTGACTACAACTATATGCCGATAAATGTGTAGCTTACATTTCAGCAGAATGTAGTCAAATTTGGATACCACTGTTCAAGAGAAAAAATCTTATTTGTCCGAACACATACAGAAAACCAATTAACATATCATTTTAAAACGAAAATGATCATCTCACAAAAAATAACAAATTGGCAAAAAAGCTACATCCATAATAAAATGTTCCTGGGACGTAGACTTAGTTTCACATAAGAAGAATCCCTGTGAAGTTTGCCAACAGACTTGCGCCATTAGCGTTACAAACAATGTTTCATGTCGACATCAGTTTTATTATTGACATTTGAAGTTGTGTTTGACCCATGCCTCGTAAAAAAACTTGTCGGTGTTAAAGGAAACATTATCCACATTTAAGGCCGACAGATTCTTAAAAACGTTGCAACGAGTCCGAAGCTTCGTTCCTTTGAAAAATCATCAGTAATTCAAATAAATAAGTATAATCATCCAATATATCTCCTGACATTCAAATTGTTATAAAATATACCGAAAAGTAAACATTACTTGAAAAATGAATGAATTCTGAATAATTTATATGGATCTGCTGCACTTACCAGTGATATATATATATGGTTCTAATCCTAATATTACCTCATACACATAAATACAATATGTCTTTGTAAATTTAGCACGTCTAAATTTTATATAATATACCTACATTTCTATGATTTGGGGAAAAGCCATACGTACAATTTTGTTATAACCTACAAAATGTGAAAACATGCTACTGATTTGAAGTCAAATATCAATTTTATATTATGACGTTGGTTTTGACAAGTTCGCGCATACGACTGCAACTTCACGTGGCTTCTTCTTATGTGAAATGGAGTCTACATTTCACTATATCGAATTCCGAGTAGACTATAATACTGTAAGAATATTATTACACAAAATATTCCGTTATTCACAATCATTTTTGGACCTCCAAAAAATTAGACAACAAAGTCTAATTAAAAATGTTTATTGATTGTCTAAATGTAGAAGTTTTTAGATATTGCAGTAAGTGAAGAATTGAAATATTTTGTAATTCGGGACGCTACCGAGCGTTAAAATTGGAAATGTTGAAAAAACAGAATAGAAGACTAGAAATTAATAAGGTATATACAAAACTGCGGTTCCTTATTGTCAGTTCTTGAAAAAAAAAGATACTCAAACGTCTAATATAATTACTCTTGTGTTAGGATTCAACTATATACTTACCTACTTCCAAAATATAATTTGCATCAATTTAAAAGTAAAATAGTACATACAAAAAAGGATCTAGGACTGTGGTAGTTCTGAAAACAATTAAAAATTAAGAAAATAACTCTCGATGTTTTTTAGGGTTGAAAATTTATCGTTTTCAACATGTCGCTTTTGAACCCCATGGGGTCTTAAAATAGGTCCTGATCGTATTTTCTAAGAAATTGTATTGTTTTATTTTCAAATGTAACGTTATGTTTAAGACACTTTTTGTACTGTTTTATAATAATGTTTGTAGCTAATTTTTTTTGTTTTCTCTATATCTAGGGGCAATATTTTCTATTTGTTGATTTGCGTTAATATGTTGTCAAAAGTTGCTTGTTTTTATTTTGTAGTAAAAACTATTTTGAGAAAATTATATAGTAGCTATGACGAGACATCAAAAAAGGAATAATATGTATTGTATTGAATTTTATCGAAGCTCATTTTAAATTATTGTTTAAAAAATTGTAATATGTTAAGAATTAACGAAAGACACTTACAATTTATTCTTTTTGACATGCTTCTGTCGTAACGTACTCTTTAAATATTTGTGTGTAATACCGAATGCTTCTCAAATATATCTTTTAGCTTGATGTGAAAAAAATAATTGTCTGTTTTTTCAGCTTTAATACGTTTTCTCTTTAACATCAATTTTAACAGGAATATTTATGTGCATTTCAAAACAGTTGGTACACAATCATTACTTTGTGTTATTTGTATTTAAACTCTTTTGCATAAAATCATACAATTTCCTTTTGTCAAAAAACAATTAATTAGCTTTGTTTGTTTACGCTATCCTACTTGAAATTATATCTGAGTTTATGCTAAACAAACGGTATTTTAAAAGATAAAGGATAAGTACTGAACACTGTTTATACTCACACTTTACACTATCTTAAGCGTTTCGATAACAAGTTATCTTCTTCAGAGACTACTACGTCATTCATATGCAGTACGAGGAATATTCTTTGCTTACATGAAATTTAACACATCCAGTCCATAAGAGACAAAGGTTTTCAAAAACCTTTTTAATAGAGCGGGATTAAATCAAAACAAAATCAAAGAAAAATATAAATCAAACAATACTTTAAAAACAGCTGTTAGGTAACCTTGTTATATAAAATATGTTGGGAAGACAAAGGCCCGTACTTATAAACAAGACTTGAGACTGAGCACGGCCTTGAGCATCAGATTTTGACACATTTCACATGTAAAATATGTCAAGAACTGATGCTCAAGGTAGTGCTCAGCCTCAAGTCTTGTTTATAAGTACGGGCATAAGAGGTCTGTACAAGTTCGTTTTATATAGAGCATGTAGCTTATTTAAAATATGGCATTGAGAAGTCTAGTGTTGCTGAACATATTTTAGATTGTAATCATTCAATAAGTTTAGACAGTGTTAAATTGTTAAAAAATGTATCTAACAATATAATGTTGGATTCATATGAAAGTATAAAAATAGTTAATTGAATAAAGACAAAGGATCTTATAAGGATTTGGAGTGATAAAAATTTTGTATATATGGATGAAGAAGTGTTAGTTTACTTTCATTATCTGAAGAAAATAACTTGTTTATCAAAACTCGCGTAATATAAAGTGTTAGAGTTTGAGTAGTGGTAGGGTCATGTATCGCCAACAGTTCCAAAATTAACAACTTAGTGAAATATATTCGAATGAAAAACTAATTTCTTTTTTAAATTCATTTTCATCAGGAAATTGCATGGCTTTATTTAGAACTTTCTGTTTTGACAATGATGATAGTGTTTACGTTAATATAAACCTTCGATTTAATTTTCTTGTGTCAAAGTTTCTGGAATTTTGAGAAAACAATTAATAAAAGAAAGATGAAATATTTCCACGATAAAATTTTTTTTCCAGTGACATTATTAGATAATTTATTTCTATAAATAACCCCTGACGAATTTAGTAAAGTTGATCTGCATATGCCTAATCTAAGGAAAAAGGCGACAAAGGAGACGAATAAGTGCTTTAGCTTCTGCAATTATTTTTGGATAAACCACTATTTCATCTGGTAATCTCAGTAGTCATTCAATTAATTGAAATTACGTTAATCTTTTATTTATTGATGCTATCTGGTGCTTTATTGAAGCGAACACTACTAAGAATATGGTCCGTATATCGCCGAGAACTCCGGTTCGGTTACTAGCAGTTTTCAGATCTCATGAAACCATTTCTGTCTATACATACCACTTGTCATTTGTCAATATTACTTTACCTCTGTTTCTGGCGCTTCTACAGCTTCCAAAAATATTTGGTTGCATAGTTTTTAACTTTTTCCTGTTAAAATGAACCCAAATGACAAATGATGAGTAGTTACTAAACTCGCCAAAATACAAGTGATAGATAATTAACCGCTTTTTCAGGAATTTAATGTACACGTACAGCCCAGTTACTAACCAAAGTAACCAACAATATATTTTTTCTACTACCGTGCGTTTTAACCCACTTTCCCGCACGCATTTTAGCTTTGAAAGTGTCACTTTCCCGCACTAGTGCGGGAAAGTAAAATTATGCAAATTTTGACCTTATTAGATAGTTTTTTACTTCGGAAGTTATAACTATTCTTACACCAGGTGAATAAATAGTCCATCAAATAAAATCAACATGTTTTCCAGCTTTTTGTTGCATTTTGAATTTTCTGAAAATATAAAATAAAATAAATATTTTGATATAACCTTGTAAATTCTTTAAAGTAGTGTCACAAAACAACTATCAAACCACCCGGGTTTGATATAAGAAAAATATATCAAATGAAATTCTTTCATCTACAAATGACTTAAAATTGTTGCCGTCACCCTCATCGTCATCTTTATGTGACCTGCAAACGATTCCATCCTCATCAACGTCATTCACTCACCAGTTAACACCAAATAATTCCACTGGACCGGCAATTTCAAGTAATTCACAGAATGCAACTAATTGTGTTTCTAATATTAATATTTATAATAATAATTGATAATAATAATAATAGTTTTTGGTCTAAGTTTTTTATATGTGTGTTA
>CAJUYH010002026.1:0-43324 GCA_910591685.1 Galerucella tenella | reverse complement strand
AAACACCATAAAATTAAAATAGGGCATGTCCACCAGTTGACAAGTTGATACTAACGACAGTCGCCCTGACGATCAAGAATTTGTTTGTAAATTTTAGTTGATTTGTATTAGTTTAATGATTCTTTTTACTATGAACAATCAGATATCACTTTTAAAATACCTAAGATGAAACAATGTCGAGGGAAGCACAAAATCTAAATTGAATTAACTCAAACACAATCAAAAAAATTATAAAAGCCACGTGTTCATCATAATATTAATCAGGTCGTGATGTCACGTGGACTTGCCCTATTTGCTAACATACACATTGTACATTGCTTTGTCAGTCATAATTATCTCTAATAATAGTGAATGACCTACAAAAACTTAAAACAGAATAGTGAAATGTTTGAACAGGTTTCACCAGGAAAATAACCGGCCAAGTGGCCAATCGGCAACAATAATATAACTCAATATTTTGGAAATATTGCTAGCGTCTATCAATGGCCAGATATTGCTTTAGCACGTTTGTTGTATGGGAACTCCCTTAAATATTCATTTTTTTTTTCCGTTTTTCAGTATTTGTTGTTATAGTGGCAACAGAAATACGGTCTAGTCACAGACTTACAGACAAACAGTTATAGTGGAAGGGTCCTTCAATAATATACCCATGCCCGACACCAAAAAATGATAGCATAAGAACTTTTAAGAACTTTTGAGAACTAATTGATAATTAAAATCTAACTGTGTGCCCTCCAGCACAAATGGTCGACCTGTGAGCACAGCTGGGCTCGAGTACAAGTACTCGAATACTGCACAATTTTTTTCCTCAATACCCAGTACCCGCGTACATTTTCAATACATTACTCGTGCTCTTAGCATTCCGGGAAAAGTACGAGTACATTTTTCCGGATACTTTTTGCAAGAGTAAACTTTCCTGTACATGTTTGAGTGCAACACGTAAAATCGCTGTTATATAATTATTACACGAATTATCAGAGCCAAAACACGCGGAATTTCTGTTTTGTACACTGTGTAACAGTTATAGAGTTCAGTGTTTTTGTTGTTGTAAGTGAGTAAGTAAGTAAGAGGTAATGTTGAAGTATTCTGCAATCATATTTCTCTTAGGTATAGAGAAACGTATAGACGTTAACAACGACAAATAAATAGTTTAATTTTGGCTTCAGTAATGGATAAGTTATTAATAGGTTAGTTTCTTAAAATCCTTAGAGGAAATATTATTAAAAATAATTGAATACAGAGGTAATCGTGTACAATTTATCAGTACCTGGCCCAGCTTTGCCTCTGACGTCTATACCATCATGAAATAGTAACCCTAGTTCTCATAAATGACAATTCCAGAATAACTAAGGGGTAGAACATTTGTGCCGGAGGGCACACAGATTTAAATTAACAATTAGTTTCTAAAAGCACCTAAAATGCCATCATTTTGTGATATTTTCTTTGATTACCGGCTTTGGTAACGAAGCAAGATATCTATTTCATTGATCTGTTTATCAACCCCGCGATAATGGAATTAGACCCTTAGTAAATCAAAACTTTGGCGAGTGAGCTCTCGACATTTTATACAAGGTTAGCTAGAGTACCTATATTAGTCAATTTAGCTTCGTACAACACAAACACACAATTGCAACTAATCGATTCGGTTGCCCTCCAGCACATTATGGCCGACGTGTCAATGTCATGTGTTTTGGGAACAGTCTATTGAATATGCTTGATCTCCTTATCTATCCTCCATGATGTTGGCGTTATGTGAAGTGTATGTCTAAGATTATGCTTTATTTATCTAATCTGTTCAATGATCCAATACTTTAATGTGGATAATTTTTCTTTCGCATACAAGATGTTACTTTCATTATCAAAAAAATATACATTTGGTCCAGTGCGTGAAAAATCAATTTCACTTCTTGGAGGAAGAGAAAAACGTTCTTGATATAATTATGCCTGGGCTCGTACTCTCGAATCGCGGTTGGGGAATGGTGAATGACATTTCAAAATTGTCGCACGAAACGGCAAAATTGTTGTATTGCATTTTCTTGTGTTTTCAATTTAATATACTGTGGTTCAGATGATTCAGGTTATGTTTCAAGTCGTTGCTTCTGATACCATTGGAAAATGCGGTAACAGGAGCAGCATATAACGTGAAACAACGTTGAATACGCTTATTGATTGAGCTATGCAATACAATCCAACCCCAACCAGAGTGCCCATAATCATCAATTTATGTGCTGTTTTCCACAACAAGTGTGTTGATGTAAATGCTAAGACATAGAAGATCCTGAGGGGGAGTTTGATGTACTAGCAGAACATTATGTACATGGAGACAATCGCAATCCAGCGCTGCGAGTGGATGGAAGAGTTCAACAACTTATTAATATATGTATATCGTCGCTGTCATTAGCAAAATGTGTAACTCCATTACTTGGCTGAAATACGATTTTTGTGCCGCCATCGCTTGAAACCGACTTAAATGCATCCGCTAGAAAATTGTCGAACTCCAATTTGATTAGAATTGTTAATATGAGTACTGTTCGGAATAGGTCTTAACCCCAGCACGCCATATTTTGATTTGAAATGCTTATATCTCCTGTCAGTTTATGTACACTTTTACGTTCGAATACACGTCGCTTGATTTGCTTAAAATGTATCTGTATGTTCTTGTTATAATTTGTCTGAAGCTGAATTTAACAAAAAAATTGTTTCACGAGAAAAGTTCGTTAGAAAGGGTTGAAGATAAGTTGCCAAGTAATGATATATCGACGCTATACTGAACATTGAGAATCGGAAAATTTCCACTTAATTAACGTATTGGTGTCGTGTACTTGGATGCTTTTTTATAATCCGAAAACACAGGCCATACCAATCCAAGTTATACTAGGAATTGATAAGCAAGGGATGAAAATGGATGAAAAGATGAAAAAAAAACTTTCCACTCATATCTTCCGGAGGAATTTCAAATTTTGTTATCTCAGCTGATGTTATAAAAGTTTGTGGAATAGATTTTGCGGCGTTACTCCATTTGTTCGAAGTACCTACAGTAAAAAATCACAACCAAATAGATATAAGCTAATGGAGTACTGGTCTAAAAAAATAAACATTAAACTTTGGCGGAACATTGTTTCCAGAAACAGAAGGATTTATCATTGCAAATCAAGACCAAGTGATTGATACCAACAATCACAAGATATTTTTCATAGGAGATCCAAACATCGTGTAGGATAAGAGCAAAAGGTACCTTCTACAACAAAGAAAAGACAATACTCATACATTACTGTATAATAAAAGATAATAGTGTAATCTGCTATTTGAAGATTATTCTCATGAGTGAATCTTGGGCAGTTTGCAATATAGTTGATGTTTTAAATGCTATTACGCATCATACAATTATTGACTCTGTGAAACCATTGTAGAATATAAGGTAAAGGACCAATTAGTGACCAGTAACCAAATAGTGACCGATTTTTTGTATAACGGTATAAAATAAGATTTTTTTCATATGAACATATAAGATATGTTATTATATTAGTTTCTAAATATGTCTAATTTCAATTTAATCATCCTTTTTTTTCAAATATGTTTGAATTTGCCGCGAAATGATTCTAAATGTTCGGTGGTAGTGAAGGATTGCATCCAGACTGTTCTGAGTACAAAGTGAGTGAATATATTTGTCAAATTAATATTCTGTACTATTAAAGAGGATATATTTAATGATTTACATTAGCTGGGAACGTGAATACCAAATTAATTTCCAAAAATTAGCTTGGTCAATTATTGGCACCTGAAATTAAATTATGTTCCAAATACTGAAACGTTAACTTTGTTAGTTAACATTTCAGATAATAAAAATGTGCAATAATGACTTTACAATTTTGATTTTTGGTGGAATAGTCTATATATATTACCTGAAAATAGTTCATTCAAATATTTAATAAATTATTTAACTTTTGTGATTTGTGGTGGAATAAACTAGAAGACCAAAAATCAATATTCAAGAGATATTTTACCGCGAAATTTAAAATTTCGAATGGCCTTTAAATACGGATGAGAAAGGTACCGGCAGGTCTTCTCTCATCGTCTGTTGTCGTAACAAGTTGGAACTGTGCAGTAGTCCAAGTAATAAATTTAACAATTTTCACAAAATCTTATAAGCAGCCGTAACTTTTTGAGTTCCCATCTGGATTACTGGTATGATATTTTATTTGTTACCTTTATATTTTAAAAATTTCACAGTTAAATATTAATTTTCAATGAGTAATTTTTTTTGTACTAAATGGATACCCATTTTGAAAGCCACATGGTTATACCTTTCCTCTCCTATCTAGCTAAGTTTTATAATAGATATTTTTAGTTTAATATTATTGTTCCTTATTTTTTTTGTCAATTCAAACCATATATTTGTCCAGGATGAATCCTTAGGTTCAATTTTTTTTTATATTGTAACTATTGAGCTGGACAGATATCCTCATGCTAAAATTTTTTTTCCTGTTATTTTTTTTACTTATACCAAAATAATTATTGTAGCACAGTTCCCTGGACAAAGTTCCCTGGACAAAGTTCCCAAGTTCCCTGGACAAAGTTCCCTGGGCAAAGTTCTTTGGACATAGTTCTTTGGACACAAGTTCCTGGAACACCGTAATGGATAATCTATAATAAATTCCTGACAAACAGTTTTTGGACACAAATTTTTTTTGAGACATCAAGTACTTGAAATACAACATCCCGAAGCTATAGTTTCCTGATAGTCTACCTGATAAAAGTTTTTTTTAACATGGAGTAACCTGGATACAGTCCATAGAAGTATACCAACAGCTCAAGTTCAACTTCATCTTCATCATCATATTTTTTTTTTGTGCTAAGTATTTTTTTTATATCTTTTTAAATATTGTCTACTAACCCATTTTCTTTGTAATTTCAAAATTGTAATTATATAAATTTTTTTTACGTAGTGGTTTTATTTATTATACAGAAACTAAGTTCTTTCTTTTTTTTAAACAGATTAAAAGTTAGCTGACCTTTAGATTTGATTTTCTTTCTAATTTTCTTTTAGGAAAGAAAATTAGTGGCGCCCTAAAATTGCTTTCTCTTTTTTTTTCTAGTTTTGCTAAAAAAAAATTTAACTTTTTTCTTTACATCAATAAGGTAACAAAGCCCTGTGAACTGGCTTAGTTTACAGTTTACCTCCAAATCTATTGGTTAGTTAGGCAAGAACCTGCATTATTCAACATCATTTTTTTTAATTTCATTGGAGCTCAAGCTTAAAACATTTAGTGTTTCAGTCACTAATTGGTTTTGATAGATGATATATTTTTTTAAGTTTACATTTTTAATGTTACAAAAACTTGATGTCCCATCACAACATGTTAAAAATAAAGGACTACGGCTCTCTAAGACCAAATAATATTCATGTTTCATTTAAATTTGTACAAATGTCAAGGCTGTAAAATTTAGGTAAGTTTATGGGATGAAAATTGATCATAAATTGGTTTCGTGTTGGTCACACATCGGTTCTAAGTCTGTTTACAAATAAAATCATTTTAATCCCAGTTTCAGGAGCAAGATTACATGAATTATTTTTTATTATTGAACAGTATTAATTAAAAATTCGGTAACCTTTTAGTGACTCTGATTTGGAGATGTAGCACCAAAATAAAAGTGATTTAAAATACTCTTCTGATATTCAGGTCAATTTTTGGAAAGAGAAGTGATCATAATTTGGTCTCGTGTAGGTCACACATCGGTTCTGAATCTATTCACAAGTTAAGTCATATCATTCCCAATTTAGGAGAAAAACTACATTTTTTTCCTCAAATATCTGATTAATTTATATCAACAATTTATAAACCACCAACTGACTTTGAACTTGGTATTTGAAATAAAAAGGAACATGATTTGAAAGAGAACCCTATTATGCAGGTCACCTTATGGTAAGGAAACTGATCACGATTTGATTTGGCATTTATTGGAATACCGATTTCAGATTTTTCTTGGAAACAAACATGCTGACAACCATGTTGTCATCCACGTCATGTGTTTTTCAAGCGAACACAAAGTACCTTCAGTTGCAACTTCCGCTGAGTTTCAGGAATATTATAAGAGAAAAGAAGCTGCTAAAAGAAAACTAGAGGAAGAAAAGACAGCTAGAAAAGAGGAAAAATTTAAAAGAGCTGAAAAAATGAAGGGATCCAAAGAGACATTATCAAAACAAAGACCGAAAAGAAAAACCGACAAAAGGATGATGGAAGAGGGCTCATTAAAAGATAATGATTCCGTTGCAAAAAAACAATAAAGAAAAGGAATTAGACACAATCTATTCTGTTGAGGACTATTGCGTGGTGTTCTATAACACCGAAAATTCTCCGGGAAAAATTTTGGAAATCAAAGAAGAAGAACAAGAAAAGGAATACAAGATTAGTGCAATGACCCAAAGTGGTCCAAATTGGAAGTGGCCAAATCCACCAGACATTATTTGGTATAGTGATAGTGATGAGGTGATAAGAAAAATTAATGAACCAAAGATTTTGAACAAACGAGGAATTTACTGTGTTTCCGAAATGCAAACTCTATAATTGCCACATATGTGCAATAAATACTTGAATTAATATTGTTTATTTGTTTTAATGAGAAATTTTGTTTTCACAAATTATTGTTTTAGTTTTTATAAAATATTTTCATTAATTTTGATGGAACACTGTTTTTAATAGTTCTTGAGAATTTTATTTTATTTACTTTTTTTATGAATAAACTCATGATTTAGAAGATGCTTTTTACTACTAAGTAAATACCTTAAGTCAATATTTGATATACTGAGCGTTTAGGAATCGGTTATGAGACCTTTGGTAATGGTCATTAATTGGTTCTTTGTTTTTTTTGCCTTTTGAATTGTATTTATTTTATTTATATATAATTTATTCGAAATGTACATGACTTTTTGAAAAGTAGAAGATTAGGTCTATCTGGAACAGTTTTTAAAAAAGCTATAGACCGTTTAGTACATATTTTGCACTACATGATGTCTAAAATATTTGCTTAAGTGGTCAGTAATAGGCCACTTTACCGTTCGTTAGAAGGGGTTGATGATAAGATATATCGACGCTGTACTGAACATTGAGAATCGAAAAATTTTCACTTAATTAACGTATTGGTGTCGTGTACTTGGATGCTATTTTATAATCCGAAAACACAGGCCATACCAATCCAAGTGATACTAAGAGTTGATAAGCAAGGGATGAAAATGGATGAAAAGATGAAAAAAAAAACTATCCACTCATATCTTCCGAAGGAATTTCAAATTTTGCTATCTTAGCTGATGTTATAAAAGTTTGTGGCATAGATTTTGCGGCGCTACTCCATTTGTTCGAAGTACCTACAGTAAAAAATCACAACCAAATAGATATAAGCTAATGGAGTACTGGTCTAAAAAAATAAACATTAAACTTTGACGGAACATTGTTTCCAGAAACAGAAGGATTTATCATTGCAAATCAAGACCAAGTGATTGATACCAACAATCACAAGATATTTTTCATAGGAGATCCAAACATCGTGTCGGATAAGAGCAAAGGGTACCTACTACAACAAAGAGAAGACAATACTCATACATTACTGTATAATAAAAGAGAATAGTGTGATCTGCTATTCGAAGATTATTCTCATGAGTGAATCTTGGGCAGTTTGCAATATAGTTGATGTTTCAAATGCTCCACTTCAAGCTATTACGCAGCATACAATTATTGACTCTGTGAAACCATTGTAGAATATAAGTAAATAGGCTTTTTTCCGACATTATTTGCCCTAATTGATAAAAAAATATAATTGAGACCCATATTCTTTTCGCAACATATGTTATGTGTTAAGTCCATTTTAAATATTGATTTATTATTAATCCAAGGTATCCTATTGACGAACATTCAGTTGTGTGTATGTGAGAAAGAAAATGGTCTCAGACGGTGTAAGTACCTACATTAACCGCAGGAAGTATAAATATAAATCACAAGTGAAAGTCTAAATTTCCAGGAACATTTTGTGAAACTCTTGCATTTGCCATTTTGTATTCGAGGGCAGTTAGTGTGATACATTTGTGAATATGTATTATGTTCGTAGGTTGATTTGTTATCGTTGGTGAGAACGTGATATATTTAGTTTTTCCTACATTTAGGGTAAGTAAATTATCTACAGAGTGGCCCGTGTTAAATAATTGAATAGGGGATTTCAATAATGACTGAATATACAGGGTGATGAAATGGAAAAACTAGCCACTCTATATAAGCCACAATAATTGTACTTTATTTAAATTCGCTCTAAGCTTCTCTTTCACTGAATCCCATGACTTTTAAGAGAATATTAGGACAGTAGCATCATCGTAGCAGATCTATTGTCAATTGGAATTAATAACTTTCAAGATACCGTTCATGTACATGGACCTAAGACTGTTCCTTGCGGTATGCCTGTTTTTCTTCAGAATTGAATGTTTTTGATTATAACTTTCATATCACATATCGGAAGCTATTAACAAATGTATGCCATTAATGTATTTAACATCTATTAAGATAACAAAATCTAATTTCACGTTAGCATACATGGGTTAATTGTATATCATTTTACCTTTCCATCAATTTTTTACACTCGCTTGAATAAATTAAGTCACACGTTGAAAGGGTGGAGAGGAGTCAACGAAATGTGACATTATGTGACAAGGACCAGGGAGTCGAAAGTTTTGTGACGTTGAAACGTTAACTTTGTTGGTTAACATTCCAGATAATAAAAATGTGCAATAATGACTTCAGAATTTTGATTTTTGGTGGAATAGTCTATATATATTACCTAAAAATATTTCATTCAAATATTTAATAAATTATTTCACTTTTATGATTTGTGGTGGAATAAACTAGTAGACCAGAAATCAATATTCAAGAGGTATTTTACCGCGAAATTTAAAATTTCGAATGGTCTTTAAATATACGGATGAGAAAGGTACCGGCAGGTCTTCTCTCATCGTCTGTTGACATAGCAAGCTGGAACTGTGCAGTAGTCCAAGTAATTATTTTAACTCCAATTTACACAAAATCTAATAGGCAGCCGTAACTTTTAAAGTACCTATCTGGATTACTGGTATGTTATTTTTCTTGTTACATTTATATTTCAAAAATTTCATAATTCAATATTAATATTCAATGAGTAATTTTTTTTGTACTAAATGGATACCCATTTTGGAAGCCACATGGTTATACCTTTCCTCTCCTATCTAGCTAAGTTTTATATTAGATATTTTTAGTTTAAAATTATTGTTCCTTATATTTTTTTCAATTCAAATCATATATTTGTCCAGGATGAATCCTTAGGTTCAATTTTTAAACTGTAACTATTAAGCTGGACAGATATCCTCATGCTAAAATTTTTTTTTTGTTATTTTTTTTACTTATACCGAAATAATTATTGTAGCACAGTTTCCTGGAACACAGTAGTACCTATTATAGTTCCTGTGTGACAAGCAGTTCCTATTTCGATAAAAAGTTTCCTGGAATACAAGTTCCAATGGAATAACAAGTTTTCTGAGTACAGTTTCCCTTGTACAGTTCCTTCGATACAAGTTTTTCTGGAATCGTAAAGTAACCTGGATACAGTTTCCTGTAGACATTCCATAGAACCACATCAATAGCTAAAGTTTCAACATCAACTGGACTTCATCTTCATAAACATTTGTTTTAGGGTGTTAAGTATTTTAAATTTTTTATCTGTCTACTAACCCATCATTTTTTTTTGTAATTTCAATACTTTGATTATATACATTTTTTTACGTATTAGTTTTATTTATTATACAGAAACTTTAAGTTCTTTCTTTTTTTAAACAGATTAAAAGTTAGCTGACCTTTAGATTTGATTTACTTTCTAATTTTCTTTTAGGAAAGAAAATTAGTGGCGCCCTAAAATTGCTTTCTTTTTCTTTCCCAGTTTTGCTACAAAAATAACTTTTTACTTCACATCAATAAGGTAACAAAGCCCTGAGAACTGGCTTAGTTCACCTCCAAATTTATTGGTTAGTTAGGCAAGAACCTGCATTATTCAATTTAACATCATTTTTTTTTCAACGTCATTGACTTTTTAATGTTTCATTGGCGCTCAACGACAATCAACAACAATTTGGTTTCAACGTCTCTTGCTTACATTTGAAATGTCAAAACGCATAATTTATTATTTAAACAAAAATTTTGAGAATGCGGCCTTGAATTCAGAGTAGTTCTTTCTCAACAGATATCGATTGCTACATTTTTTATCGTAATTCAAGAATATGGGCCCAGATCAAGCAATTTTTAGGGTCTCTTTTTGCCTTACTAACATTCCGATTGTCATAAAAGCATCACACAATAGAATAGGAGATGATGATTTTTTATATTTACCTGCTCCAAATGCTATGAGGTTGTTAGTGATGATCAATCCTATAAAATTTTGGGGTTTTCGGTTAACTTCAAAGATGGGCGTCGGCAAATCGAATGCGATGTAACCGATCATAATAAATGCTAGACCAGTTATAATATTTCCAGAATGTTCACGTGCCAAAGAATGTTCATCTAGGTCCTTAACCTTTATAAGTCTTCTCCCCAAAAACATGGAACCTAATTATAAATATATGAAACATTTTACTGCTTTGTTCTTCATAATTATTTTTACGAATAAATCGAATAAAAAATAAATATTACACAACATTAACAACAACGGTTGTTTTAGAAATATTTGTTCAAAAAGTTTTGAAAATGTTGATTGAACATCAATCGTGCATCTCAAATTTGTAATAATTATTATTATGCTATTCCAAGGAGGGAGGACCTGTGTTGTTGCATAGTGTAATCACGTGTTGGCATTGTGACCGAAAATTTCCACCAAGGGACCACGTGTATATTCCCTTCAATATCGGGAATCTGACCGTGAACGTGAGCTCTAGTTGGTTTTTATAATATATATATAATTCTACTTTTGTATTTGTTATTTTATAATAAATTTGTTTATTTCAATATTAGATAACACATAACACTTTTCAACCAAACCAGGGTTTTATCACCGTACACTAACTACCGACAAGTAAATTTACTTGCGTCGGAACGTTTGAAAATGTTGGTACATCTTTTCTCTGGCGCCTTACACGTCTGTATCATAATACAACATTCAATACTCCATTTAAACCAGCCAGAACTTGCCAGACGATAGGAGGGGTAAGGAAATTTTCGGTAATCCATGAATCGACGGAGTGAATTTACTTGTCGGTAGTTAGTGTACGGTGGTTATATTTAACGACATATTTCACAGAATTCAACTATTCAACATTCTCTAGGAGTCTTATGGAAATATGTTGCGCCTATGAGCTGAGCTACCATAGACTTTTGAGTTACATTGGCATAATTGGAAAAATATTCAGTAGGTTCGATGTAGGAACGATATTATAATATTGTACATATAAAACGGAGTCTACTGCTCGCAAATATCATGGCTAATGAGGGATCGAGGCATGTATAATTATATTAAAGGAATCTTTGATGGAAGGAGATGGAAATGAGTTTGATAAACTGTATGTGAATAGACGTCAGACGTTTTCAGACGTTTACGAAAAGAAAAGTACGCAGATATTATAATATCAATATAATTTTTGTAAAATTTTATTGGATTTTATCTGATAAATTAGTGGTTTGAAAAGACAACCAAGAAACAAATTGAGATAATGGTAAGACTTTAGATGGTTTAATTGACAGAAATGTCTTTTGAGTAATACCTATATATAAAGGGGCTGTATGGAGATAATCACTCTCATAAACTAAAAACATTTTCACATTGCTTGATTGTTATTCCTGTGCAATGGAAAAAATAATAATGGGAAATTATATGGAATGTGTGTAATATTTTTAACTATGAAAATCCCAAAGGGCTAAGTATATGTATTGATAATTGAAAAATGGACTTTCGATTATCAACAATATATTAATAATGATTAAACATTAGTTTTTTAATGTGCTTCTTTCATTGGTAATAAAGTAATAGAGATGGAGTTTACCAAGCACCTGTAACTATTATTTCTTATTCTTCTTATGAAAAATACAAGTACAAGTAGGTCGTAGGTAAAGTATAGTACGTAACTCTTGTTGTAAAGCATTTTACGCGGCATCGTGCGTAAAATGATCCTTACCACACACGTTACGTAATATACTATTACCTTCGACCCCCCCCCCTGTAATCAGTCAATAACACACAGTCGGTATCAATAAGGGTTTTTTAGCGAGCTGCTGGTTAAAACCCAGCGGTTACTTGCGGTAACAGGCGGTTATTCACGTTTTAAAACAAAAGTAGGGGTTATAACCACTGCCAGTTACCCACCTATGGACTATGGTAACTGAAGTTATTACCGCGGTCACTGATTTGACATTTCGGTATTTACCGTTCGTGGCAAAAAATTGATCAGTATTAACTTTTTATGACCAGTCACTCGCTAAAAAAACCTTAATGTAATGATGTCTATTACGCACTGTAAAAAAAAAAACGCACAGCTGTAAAGTAAATCGCACGGCTTTCCTAGCAACATCTTAGCAACTGTCAATAGACGTCGCCATTTTATTCAAAATTTACTATTTGAAAACATTCGATATGGCCACGTTTAACTATGAAAAGCCCAAAGGGCTAAGAGTATGTATTGATAATAATTAAAAAATGGACTTTTGATTATCAACAATATAGTGATGATGATTAAACGTTAGTTCTTCAATGTGCTTCTTTCATTGGTGATTAATAGGGTAATAGAGTAATAGAGATGGAGTTTACAAATCACCTCTAATTATGTTACTGTTATCTCTTATGCTTCTTATAAAATACAAGTACAAGTAGGTCGTAAGTAAAGTATAGTACGTAACTCGTGTTGTGAAGCATTTTACTCACTCACGGAATTACGCATTCGCCGCCACGCGGCATCGTGCGTAACTTTTCCATTCGTGCGTAAAATGCTTCTTACCACCCACGATACGTAATATACTATTACGTATCCTGAAACCGTTCTAAAAAATACTCATTTGACCTAGATTGGTCCCAGAAACCATGTAATGCTCCGCAACGATGTATTCTGAACCAATGAGAATGTATTGCAGTTGTTTCAAGTATTATGAAAATTCGATGAAATAAAACAATTTAATTTGTTCAATCCTTCATTATCTTATTCGAACTAAGCTCAAAACATACTCATGCCTTGTTTCGCAGTAGCATTCTCAAACGAGTGGAGCCCCAAGTGGAGGTATAATGGAACATTTTTAATTTATACAGTGCATTGATACGGAATTTTACGGATATTGACAAAAGTATTATGATCTACTTACATGGAAATAGAAAAGCAAAAAGTGTCTGAATATGGGATTAACTAAAGTATTGAATAAGTTTACCAGAAAACTTATCCACAACAATCTTACCGGAACCTTTCTAGGTAAAAAGGTTTGATAAGGGGGAATTGTTGATATCTATTTGGTCGTCAAGAAGATTATTTAAATATTTGTTCTCATTTATCTCAAGAGCTTCTGAGAAATTTAATTCGAGGGATTCGGTTCTATATGCCAAACTTCAAAATTTGGATCGGAAGTGTGTTGGTTATCTAAGAAATGATTTGAGAAGTTGGAATCTGATTTTTGGTTGCCATAGCTACGTTTGTGTTCTGGAATTCTAGTTTTGAAATCCCTAAGCGATCTACCTATATAAATTTTATCACAGTCTTCATAACCACATTTTAATGTATAAACTTCTGGATTGTTTCATTTTGAAGATTCAGATTTGTTGTTTCCAATGAATTTGGATAAATTGTAATCGGTTTTAAAGCACATATTCAAGTCTAAAGTTTCTGAAAATGATTTGATTTTTAAGGATGGTATTCCAAAGTATGTTAATCTTTACGATTCCGGAACAGATATTTTCAGGATGTATTATCAGTAGTAATACCCCTAGGGTCTTGATAATACCGAGATAATTTTGTCATAGAGAATGCTGAAAGCGTGTTGCTTGGTAATAGGCCAAGGACGCAGGCCGAGGGCTATTATCTTTGAGCAACACGCTTGAAGGATTCTCTACGACAACATTTTGAATATTTATGAAGACCCGAGGAGTATTCGATAAAATAATTTTTACTTTGTAGCTTTCAAAAATTGATTGCTAATCTGATGTTTACTAATTTTCAATACAAAATTTATCAATTTTAATCAAATAGTATTCATTTTTATTTAAAACTACAGTTGTAAAAAGTACAATTGGTAAATTAATTGAATCGTTAGATGCAATACCTAATCTTCGCGACATTTTTAATTCAGTTGTCAGTTTGACGTTTAATTATTGTTTAATAAAAAGTAAACACCAAACTGAAAACACCACATGTAGGGTATTATCATGGTATTATCGCTGCAATACAGCGGTGATTGGATGAAATTTGACACATGACTTGAAATAAAGTAGTTTGATTGGTTACTATATTCAGTAAAAAATTATCTCGTACATACTCAGATATCCTGATGAGAACCAAAAAAAAACACCTTGTACTGTTGGATTGGCAGCTTAATAGTTATTATTTGCTACAGCTAGTTTTTGAAAAGTTCGATTATTTTTTTGTTATGTGTTAGGAGCATATTATATCTGTGGGTGAAAAACTTTCAAGCTTTGCGTTAATTCATGTTTAGGTAAGTGTGTATGTGTAACGGGGGAAAACTACGCTACACGTTGCTGTTGCTTGTATACAAGAATTTATGGGATGAATTTCCAAATACATTATTTTGTTTCAAAGTACTTCTGCAGCAACTCTACGTATAACAATTGTTCACTGTGATAAACAAGAGATACTGACAGTTGAATGTCACGTGAAAAAAGTCACAAAGAAAGCAGCTAGGTCCTTGGATAGATGTAGAGAAATATGTGGGAAGAGCTGGGGCCTGTCCCAAAATGATTATATACAAACAAAGGTTATTATACCAATGATAACCCATGGGTCTGTGATAGCATTAATATAGTTTCGATGCAATTTGAAATGCATTAGTTGATGATTGGGAAAATATAAGTAATACAGCAGTTCAATGAGTAAGTGACTTTTAAGTTTCCCGCAAAGCAACTGAATATCCTCAAACACTACTTTGTGGTCACGCGAGTTATAGTCATTGACCCTTATACTGCCTGTTATAATAATTGAACCCAAATTGAACCCAAATATGAGTAAAAGGAGAAATGCTTGTTCTGCTTATTTTGCTATTTACAATATTTGCTTATATGTTTGTATTTAAATTAATCCAGTCTGATTTTTATATTCATTGCCATAACATTAAACTTATATTCTAATTTACCAGTAGTTTGATTAGTGTTGTATTTAGAACAATAAAAGTTGTTTTTAAAAATAAAGTTTTTTGAGGAAGAAACTTAAGTGGCGCAGTCAGTAGGATTTTCGTCAGGAAGTCCATCGTAGATAAACCGTGAGTTTCAACTCTTTGGACGAAAACCAGAATCAACTTCAAGTTCCAGTTCCAAAGGAATCCATCGAGGAAGGCAAGGACAGATAATAGAAAAGGTCTATTGCAACAAAAGGAGCACATATGTGGTAAGAATTTTTTTTTCATGTCAGACTCCTCTTCTAACGACGAATCCTTTAGCGAAATCGACAATTGTGAAGAGTTAGATTTTATTGATAATTTTAAACATTTAACTATAATGGCACCACCAGTTTTAGACATTAAAAATTTGTCAATTATCCCAAATTTTGATGGGAACATAAATAAATTACATCGTTCCATAAATGCTTCCGAATCAATTTTACGTCACTATTTAGATAGTGAAAATATCGGTAATTTTCAAAATACCTTACTTCTTAACGGTATATTGAATAAATTAGAAGGTAAAGCCGAAGAAATAGTAGCCATAACTGGCGCTAAAACTTCGAATAATATAAAAAAAGCTTTAATTTTAAATTTTGGTGATCATAGAGACGAGAATTGTTTGAATCAAGATTTAGTTAATATAAGACAGCGTAAAAGTGAATCTCCTCACGTATTTCATGAAAGAATTTTAAGTTTGCTTAATTCAATTTGTAATTATATAGATTTACACTATGAAAATGCAGAACGTAAATCAAAGAGAAATGTTTTCATCAAACAAGCGCTTGTCATTTTTAGCTGGTTTAAAGGAACCATTAGTGCCTATTATTCGTGCTATGAGACCAAATACACTAGAACAAGCGATTCAGTTTATTAGAGAGCAGGATAATATTAAATACTATCAGAAAAATCAAAATGTTGGTAATGTTCATTTTAATAATACTATTCGGAAATATCCCCACCAACCCAATATCCCACGCCAATCTCAACATTTTCAATAAACACCCCCCAACGAAATTTTCGACAAACACCCCAACAGAATTTTCAAACACCCCAACATTTGCAATCAGCAACGTCTCAAATGACAAATAATTATTTACCTCAAATTCCCAGAGGACCAATACAAATGCAACGTAACCCAAATCCACCAAATCCTAGATACCCAACAAATTCACAAGTTTTTGGCAAACCTCGAAATGTTTGGAAACCAAATCCAAATAACGTTCAACCCAAACCCGTTCCTATGTCTGTTTCAGCAAGAAACACCACACCTCAATTCCGAAATACTAAAAATTTCCAAAACTTCAACCAGAAACCCAATTTTCATTCTGAAGAGTTATTTAACGCAGAAATTTCTTCTGTAGAAATAGGAAATAATACTTTAAATTTTTTTCGAAACAAATTACGATGACAATTTTGAATATGTGAATGATAATTCTGAAAATTTTCAGGAAACTCAAATTACATACGAAATGACCTAATGGAACTTAATATTGCTACAGACAAAAAAGAATTACCCTACATTCAAATTTCCAATATTAAATCTTAAATTTAATATTAAATCTCCAATATTAAACTACTAATAGATACCGGTGCAACAAAATCTTTACCGAAACCTGAACTTGCCGAAAGAATTTTTAAAGATTACATTTTCAGAGAACCTTTTACAGTTTCATCGGCATTTCAGACATCAAGTCATCAAAATTGTGCAATTATTCCAATATTTTCTGAATTTAATAAAAATGATAATTTTAAGTTTCATCTTTTCAATTTTCACGAGATTTTTGATGGTCTTATAGGACTTGATAAGATAAAATTATTGAAAGCACACTTAGATTTTGTAAACTAACAATTAATTACTCCTGAAACTATTACACCCATTCATTATCTTGAAAGTAATCCCACTATTTTTAAGAGGAGAATTGATCCTTTCACTTGTAATTTGGCGAAAGTACCTGTTTCCCAAATAGAAATAGACATTCTTATTTCCAAACAAATAATAAAAAACTGCGAAATTCCATCTACTTTATCACACGCCAATAATGGCACAGCTTTGGTAGAAATTCGTAACAATACAAATGACGAAATTATTTTTTCTTCATCCAAGCCATTACAAACTACACCCTTTGAATATAATTGCTTTGACTTATTTCACATTGACATCAAATCAGACGAAACACATGACCAATCTGACATTGCCGAACTTTTAAGAACAGATCATTTGAACTCTGAAGAAAGAGATCAAAGTATAAAACTCGAACTCGAAAATATTCAGGAATATTTCACAGAGAAAAAGACCCACTTACCTTTACTAATTGTATTGAACATTCAATGAAAACTAAAGACGAATAACCGGTATATATTAAATCAAACAGATATCCTTTCATCCACAAAGAAGAAGTGCAAAAACAAATGAAATCCATGTTGGATCAGAACATTATTCGACCTAGCAACTCGCTCTGGTCATCTAACATTTGGGTAATGCCGAAAAAAGCCGATTGTTCTGGCAAAATGAAATGGAGGATTGTAGTAGACTACCAAAAATTGAATGAAAAAACTATAGACGACCGCTATCCAATACCCAATATATGTACTAGACAAATTAGGTAGATGTAATTATTTCACGATTTTAGACTTGGCTAGCGGATTTCATCAAATTGAGATGAATCCCGAAGATATTCAAAGAAACTGCTTTTAATGTCGAAAATAGACATTATGAGTATGTTCGAATGCCGATGGGACTAAAAATAGTCCTGCGACAATATTATGAGGGGTCTACAAAACGAAATATGTTTAGTTTACTTATGCCCGGTTGCACCAGCACAAAAAGAGTACGTTGAGTCGGCCGATCAACCGTAAATCGTGGCTTTTGTGTTGCACTACCCAAAAGCTGTCCGTTAATCGATTGATTAACCGACCGTTTTCGGGCGATAATTGCAAATACGGACCGTTTTTGGCAATAACCTCGAGTTTGAACGGATTCGGCAATATTTTCAATATTATTTATAGGTGGTATCACAATGCAATTGAAACATTACGGAAAATTACACATTACACAAAAGACCGAGATCTGATCCATTCAATTTATTTAACAACCAACAATTTAAAGTAAGATACCGTTTCTGTAAAGAAACAGTAAACCAGCTATGGTAAATTATTGGAGAATATTCAATACGTTCCGAAAAAATAATGGAGTGACTTCTATGAATCAATTATTAATAACGTTAAGAGGTACTATGCCACAGATTGATTTCAACAAGTTCTCGGTGATCATAATTATTAACATACATAAAAGCACAGTGTGTAGAATAGTGCATTGAGTAGGGTACTACATAGCTTTATAAAGTGAAATGCCTGGAGCAAATGAAAAAATTGGTGTGGTAAAACAGCAGTTTTAAAGTTGCTAGATTTCCTGGTGTTGTCTGAGCAATTGACTGCACCCATATTAAGATTTTGTTAATAGAAATCGTAAGGGCTGATTTTCCATCAATGTGAAATTGATTGGTGATATGAAATTGAAAATTCCAGATATAATAGCAAGCTATACGGGATTTGATAGGCACAAACCACTTACTGATTTTGAGCTAACTTTAATTATATATAATACAAATGTAGTATTACATAAATTAATTACAATTGAAGTAAATTTACAACCATACTTATTTTTCAATTCAATTTCTTCTCTTTTTTGTTTCCATTTTATATTTTATGTGACAAAGACAATACGTATAATGTAGGGTTATAGTTCAAACGCTCACTTCACTTCACATTCAACGGTCGGTTCAAATAGCAACTTTAACTTTTTCTGGCGCAACTGGTATTTTGAAAAATCGGAGAATCATCGATTAATCGGTCGATCAACGGTTATTGTATCGACTGTTTTTACGGTCGGTTGGTGCAACCGGGCATTAGACAACATAATAGTTCTCTCGAAATCCCTACAAGAACATATTACAAATTTAGACAGAGTATTTGAAAGACTTAGAGACATAAATTTTAAAATTCAAATCGACAAATGTGAATTCTTGAAAAAAGAAGTTGCTTATCTTGGTCATTTAGTAACACCTAACGGAATAAAACCAAATCCAGATAAAATCTGTGCAATACAACGTTACCCAATACCTAAAACAACCAGAGATATAAAATCATTTTTAGATCTATTATTATAGACGATTCATAAAAGACTTTGCCCGACTGACAAAACCTTTGACATCCTGTTTAAAAAAAAAGGAGCGAAAATTGAACATACTGCTGAATTTAGTAGATGCTTTGAAACTTCTAAAAAATTACTTACTAACGAACCTATCTTACAATATCCAGACTTTTCTAAATATTTTATTCTGACAACGGACGCTAGCGGTTTTGCCTTAGGGGCAGTATTATCGCAAATATCATCTGGAACAGAATAGCCTGTGGCTTATGCTTCCAGAACTCTCCATGAGTCTGAACAAAATTATAGCACTATAGAACGTGAACTTTTAGCTATCGCATGGGCTAAAAAATACTTTAGGCCATATTTATTTGGAAGAAAATTCAAAAAATACTCTGATCACAATCTGGAAGAACCAAATTCTCGACTTGTAAGGTGGAGGCTTAAGCTCGAAGAATTTGATTACGAAACTGAGTATAAAAAAGGCTCTGCGAATTCTAACGTAGACGCACTTTCTCGTGTTGAAATTCATACAAAAGAGCTAATCGACTTTTACACTGAAAACTTTGACGACTCTGTTTTACAAAACCAAAGAGACGAAGATAACGAATACATAATTGTGAATGTAGACGAGCCCCCAATTTCAAATGACGATAATGACACTGTTCATACAAGCGAAGAGGAACCTATTTTAGGTATGAATATTTCCGAAAAGTGTCTTAACTCTTTTGACCATCAAATAATATTTAATTTTGTTTTACACTCTACCACAAGTCCTAAAACAGAACAAGTATTTTCTAACAAAAAACGGCTTCATTTGCAAATTTCAATTAAAGATTTCCAAAAGGACGTTATAAATGTTTTCAAAAATTATATTGATCCAAAATTTACTTATGGTGTGTATTTTCATTGTCACGAGTACATCCCTCAAGTATTAGAAATATTAAAGACAACTTTTAAAAATGCTGCCTATAAACTAATACAATCTAATGAAATATTGGCAGACATAACTGATAAGGACAAACAACACGAAACTATAAGACTATTTCACGAAGATAGAAATAATCATCGTGGAAAAATTGAAACCGGAACAAGAATAAAACGGACACATTTTTGGCCCAAAATGAAAAATGATATTACAGACTTTATCAATAGGTGAATGTGATATTTGTCAAACAAACAAATATGACAGAAATCCACCGAAACAAAAGCTAATGATAAGTCCAACACCATAAAAACCACTTAAAATTATATTTTGCGACACTCTTTCTGCTCAAGGTCAAAAGTTTTCAACAATAATCGATACTTCTTCAAAATACGGCCAAGCATATCCATTGCCGGCATTAAACGGGATCGAAATCACAAGAGCATTTTCAACATTTATGTCTCACCACGGTGTCCCGACTATAGTTGTAATGGACAATGGTACTGAACTCAAAAATTCAATTGTACAAGAATTTCTAGATATCCATAAAATAAAAACCCACTATGTTACCTCAAATATTACACAGTCAAAAGGTGCAATTGAAGGTTTTCATTCTACTACTATCAAACATTTGCGCATCATTAGAGCAAAAATTGACGGTGGAATAAATATTCTTAATGATATGACCTATGCCATTTTAGGTTATAATAATTCGATACACTCTGTAACGAAACAAAAGCCAATCGACATACTGAATGGACATTTTGATTCAAAAGAATTATTTGATATAAACCTTGGTCAAACACTTATTAATAACTACGTTCAAGAACATCGACAAATTACAACGGAAATTTATAAAAAGTTAAACGAAACACTAAGTTCTCAAAAAGAGGCGACTATAACCTACCACAATCAAAACCGACATGACCCATTACAGTACGAACCTGGCATTAACATATATAAAAAAATACACAAACTAGGAACAAACTTCACCCAAAATTTTATAAAACAACAACCCTCTCTGACAAGGGGATAAAAAAAAACAAATAAAAATAAACTTTTAAATAAACAAAATCTTAAAAGACCAAAGGCTAATCAGAAAAAATTGTTACAGGGCGCTACTAGTCCTTCCACTAGTAACGGGTCAAGAGATCCGAATCACTAATTTAAATAATAATCCTGGAATCCTTCCGTATAAACTAGGCACACAGCAAAATTAAAAGCAAGTGTTTACACTTTTCTTCATTATTATGATTCATCTCCTATAGGTAAAGAAATCGAAACTTTAAAAAATGCATATAATAACGTAACATTAGCGATTCAATCAGGGTTTAGTCACCCTTATTTTCAAGAGCTCGATTATATTGATCGTTCCCTTCTTTATCAAGTAAGATCTGCTGAACATAATTCCACTCTCTAATGCCATCGTCCAGAGTAAAAAGAGGTCTTATTATTGGATTAGGCTCAGTAATTAAAAGTATCTCAGGTAATCTTGATACAAATGATGCAACTTACTATGATCAAGCAATATTTGTTTTGCAAAATAATGAAAAAGAAATCGTGCAAAAACTTGAATCAGCAAATTTCACTTACAACTGACATTATTGGACATTTTAATGATACAGTATCACTTATAAAGAGTAATCAAGAAATAATATTTCCTGGAATACAAACAATACGTAATTCACTAAATACATTCATATTTCAATTCAACGATTACATGCAAACTCGAAATGTTTTAGATCAATTAAATGTTAACTTCAATATTATTTTACATCTCTTAAGTCAGATAAAAAATGCTGTAACCTTTGCTAGATTAGGAGTTTTACACACTAGTATAGTAGATATAAACGAAATGAATTCTATAATTGATGCAGTATTAAAGTATCACTCTAGAAATGAAATAATTTTTCCAAATATAAGCAATGATACGCATAGATATTATGAAATTTCAAAAACTGAAGCGTACTACTCTGATACAGAAATCGTCTTCGCTGCTCACTTTCCTAATGTTTATCCTGAAACCTTTTCATATTATCATCTTTTTTCCATCCCTACAACAAACCACACAACTATTATACCTCGCAACACCTTTCTGACCATGAACGAAAATTATTACCAATGTCACTCGATGCCCTGCCTAGACCTAAAGCCAAACTATTATTGTTCCGATGGAAGTTTGTCTGTAGGAGCCGAAGAAAAAGATTGCATTTTCCAGTTACTTCAGCTTCAGTAAAATACAAAAAACTGCCAAAGTATTCCTATCAAAATTTCGAAAAACGTAATCCAGCCAATTGATGCTTCACATTATATAGCCATTTTCGTTAATCAATTTAAAATTAGAACAATATGTACAAGTACCGACTTTTCCACCCTAGAAGGAAATTTTTTGATATCTGTTCCATATCAGTGTAAATTTCTGGTAGAAAAACAACAGTATATCAATCAACAATTTGTTTCAAGAGGCCAGCCATTACTACTCCCCGAATTTAGAGTTACCTACAATGAAAAATAAGAAAGCGTTCCAGAAATTTCCTTAGAGAGAGTTCCCTTAGATAAAATTCACAAACTTCTCAATGAACAAAGTGAAATCCAGCCTATAGTGTTAAAACATTTACAAAAGACTTCTATTAATTTTATTATAGTAATATGTATAGTAATTTGTATTTTAATAGTAGTTAGTGTCCTTTGGATAGTAGTTAGCCATATGGTAAAAAAGAAAAATCAAGGGAGTAGTTATAACTGCCTGTTATAATAATTGAACCCAACACCCGGATATGAGTAAAAGGAGAAATGCTTATTCTGCTTCTTTTGCTATTCACAATATATGCTTAAGTATGTGTTTTTATTTAAATTAAATCAGTCTGATTTTTATTTTCATTGCCGTAACATTAAACTTATATTCTAATTCACCAGTAGTTTGATTAGTGTTGTATTTAGAACAATAAAAGTTGTTTTTAAAAATAAAGTTTTTTGAGAAAGAAACTTAAGTCGCGTTTGCGATTGTGGTCGAATGTAAAAAGTCGCTGAACCCAGGAAATGTAATGTGTCCATGATAACCATCGATCTTAAAAATGCTTCCAATACTGCAACGTGGCCACTTATCATAAGGGCCCAGCAAGAACTGAACATGATCGCCGAGTACCTTAGGTCAAGATCACTAATAGCAGATAAGACGTGCACTATGCCTATCACTGCAGGAGTGCTGGGCTCGACCATGTGGGACATCCTGTACAACGGGGTTTTGAATATAGACATGGGTAGGGAGGCTGGAAGCCTGGACTATGCAGATGATTTGGTAGTTATTGTCGAAGCTACAGACCCAATGAGAATGGGACGGTAGGTAATAAAGCACTTATGAGGATAAAAAGATAGATGAAGGAGCACGACCTGGAAATAGCGATAAACAAAACGGAAGCAACAGTGTTGGAGGGCCCAAGAGATAAAAAACACATGAAGTTCTGCTTGAATGGTGAAAACATTGTACCTGGCAATACCATTAAGTACCTGGGCATACAGTTTGATGACAGGATAAAGTTTGAAAAACATATAGAACTGTTGAAGGTTAAGGTGCAGAGTAGAGCCACAGCGCTTAACAAGCTTATGCCGAATATAAAGGGACCGGGATTTCGGAAGAGGAGACTATTACTTGGAGTAGTACACTCTACGTTATTGTATAGGGCGCCCACGTGGTAGAAAGTTTTTGATATTAAGAAATACAGGGGAATGTTGGACTCTTTCCAAGGACTGACACTGCTCAGGGTGATTAGTGCGTACAGAACAGTATCGACAACAGCGGCGCAGGTGATTGGTAGAGTTATTCCGATCCATCTTCAGGTGCTGGAAAGAGCCATACTACACAATGGGGAGCAGGTAGTAAATGCACAGGAGGTGAGAGAAGATATCCTAGAGGGGGCAGGCGGAATTGGCGGATGCGTATACAGGGAGATGGACAAAAAGACTCATTCCTGACATTAGGGTTTGGTTCAAATGCAAACACGTGAAAACAAACTATTACATGACCCAGTTCCTATCGGGACATGTTTCCTACAGAGCGTACACGAATGGTATTAGGAAGACTGAGGATGACCTGTGCATATACTGTGGGGATTTGGACGACGCAAGCCAAACGGTATTGGAATGTAAACATTTGCATGCACTTGGGAAACCCTACAAGATTTTAAAAAATCAGCTGATCTAGGAGAATTTCCTAAAAATCGCTTCTGAAAGTAGTAGCACATATGATGCTATCTTACAGTGTAAAACCATGATTATGAAAACCAAAGAGTCCGAGGAAAAGATACACCAAGGTAAAAGATAGCAAGAGGGAAGATACCTTGTTGCAACTGTTGTAACGTCCCAAAGACAGATCCAGTTGCGATGGGACGAAGAGGTGGAATGTTTAGTGGGTAGGGTCGTGAGGCGAGTCCTACACTGTGTAGTGGTCGCAAATAGTTCCTGGCATTTGGTTCCACTACACGAGCTTAAATGCGTTCAATTCAGATGCCCACATTCTTAGTCACCTCTGACTCACTCCCAATCCACTTCTTAATCAGTTAAATTGATGCTGCTGGAATGCCATGATATTTATCAAACCTCTCCTCGATTTTGGAAATGATTCTTTCCTGCGACAATAATGCTCAATTTATTCTTTTCATTTCCGTGAATTTTGCGGTTGTAATTTCAATAACTGTTAAACACTCACTGAATGATGCAGTTTAGTAGGTAGTCTATTGATAGATGTCAACCGGCAGGACAACTGTTAAATTTGAAGTGACTGTTCGGAAAGTCAAAAATACTGACTTATTAAACTAGTCTCGTAACATAAATAGTCAACTTTAACTGGTTTATGGTGAAATAATATATTAAGTATTGTGATGTGATTAGTTTTAGTCCAAATTCATGGATACGTTACCTATGGTTCCTATCACACTGCTTGACAGATGGATTACTAAATTTCCACCATAATCTTTCACCGATACTTTAGAATCCATCAATCTATATTTATACATCCATCCATCACAATTCCATATCCAATGCATAAGAAACGGTTGGTAGCAAGCGCAATAAAGAAACGTTGTAAATATGGAACATAGAAGATGTACTCTTCCTATCAAGAAGCATGATATTTGTGATGATCCCAGTAAACAGGCACATAAACCTAGAAGTCAAAATAATGCAGATATTTTCAAATATTTGTAAGAGATAAAACAATCAGTGATGGTATGACAGATATAACAATAGGCGAACCTTTCAAAATCATCGATTAAATGGTGCATGCGGTACATAGCCATGTTTGTTGTATAAAATAGTTACTGGAAATAACTAATATATCTTGAATTTAATAATGCATATTTAATATGTATTACTTGCGAATGGTTTACTAATTACCTTCCTCCCAATAGCAAGAGGAGTATGATGAATGAAAATCGTCGAGAGCATTATTCCATTTAAGCGTGAATTTTAAGAGAGCTACTTACTTATTAAGGTACCCTCGTATTGGTTAGGTATTGATATCGAGAACTTACCATATATGGCTTCATCCAAATTGTATGAAAAATTGTTTGAATATCCTACCCATCCTTTGAAAGACGATTTTCCAAACGAAAGCATATATCCAATCATAATGTAGGACATAATAACATTTCCGATCTCAAAAATATTATAGAATGATATTCTGTAAACGTTTTCAACAGGTATGGTGCCCATTTGCACCAAAACAAAACCTATTCTAGACATAAGTACTGAAACAATATAATTGAAATGTATTACTTTATAATTTTTAATAGTATATTGTGTGCCAAGAAGTGAAACAAGATTATTCCAGATGATAGTGAAGTCGCCTGCCGATAGGTGCAAGCCAGCTGTTATTGGGGTTTCCAATAAAGATCGTAGAGCCGCTGTGGCTACGATTGAGCTACTCTGTTTTACAATCTCTTGAACCTCAACTTTCCTTACCATTTTCCATTTTCAATTCTCACTTAGACGTTGCCTCCTGCTTCTTCCTCTTTGTTTATTATATTAATTGTTATAAGTATTTTTAATTGTATTTTACAGTTAATGTAAGTGAGTATCCCACCCATCACATGTCAGTGGATGGAAAACATGTTTTTTAACAGGGCAGTAACCACAATCTTTATTGGTAGTATCGATTATAAAAGGATGCCCACAGGGAGGATTCTTATCACACTTTCTGTGAGATCTTGTCATAAGTGGGGTCCTGTAGCAATTGAACAGAAAGGGCTAAACCTAACCAGAGGTATGCAGATGATCTGACAATACTTGTAGAATACCATAATGCTATTTTGGAGCTGATGCAACAAGCTCTGGAAACTGAGGAGATAAGATGTATGTATAATGATTGCCAAGCGGGCAATAAATAACCCACGGGGACTTAATTCGTGGATCGTACTTTGGCAGAACCTACTCTCTTCTTGAAATGAGAAGTGATGATTTGTTGGCTACAATTAACGACAACCAACCATACCATATCTAGCCAAAGTGGGATGGGTTGGAAGCAAGCAATCAGGGAGGAACGTTGGTGTGGTACACAGACGGATCTAAAATTGACATAAGAAATGGTGCTATCGACACGTGTTTGCATATAAACATCGAAAGGGGGTTTAAAGGCAAAAAGATTCGTATACTCTCAGATATGCAGGCAGCACTGAAATCTTCAACATGTCCTCAAATCAGATCTAAACTGTTCTGGCACTAACTACAAGAACTCTCAGCCCAGGGAAACGTTAATATAGTAACTCCAGATACCTATATCCATTACACTAGCCGAAAGTGGAGAAAATCATGATGGCTTTTCTCATTAAAATGTGCTGGTTTGTTGTGAATAATCTCAATTCTATGTAGCTCAAATAACATCTTCTCTAAGCATTTTATATTAATTGACAAATTTCCCCTTACCAAATATAATCCTCATAAATGAGTTTGTATGGCCGTATCCAATATCAGTACCATTGATTGAATCGTTTGAATAACTATAAAATGTATTGCCATCGTCAATAAACTCATAGTGGATATTTTTTTGTATAAAATCCATATTGGAGTTCATGACATTGAAATATTTTAATTTGACGAATTGATGACTTTTGGTTCTGTCACCAGTGTTGCTTATTAACAAACAGAAAAGAGAGATTGGAATTTTTATAAGGTCAATACTGGGACACCATTCTTGACCGTTCGTTCTTGTCAAGGTCGTGCGCATCTAATAACTGGTATTCTTGACTATTCGAAATGCCAGGGGTGCTATTCTCGAGCTTATCCGGAAAGTTGCTCATACGAAAGTATTCTTCAAAAAATATGCGCATGCGAATTTGAAACCGTATTCTTGAACACCACTAGAACAACTTGATTATATACACAAATATCCTTCGTGTGACTAATCTGACAACACTGTGTTAAAGCAGTGCATCCATCCTAAAAACAAGTTCCACTCCAAAAGTTAGTGTTGATATTGGTGGTATCTTCGTTTTCTGTTAAATTCGACAATTTTAATTTGTCAGACGCCCATATACTGACGATTTTTCTGTCTCGGTACACATACCTTTAGTCGTATGATTTATACCTAACCTTAGCTTAACGAATTACCAAATGTCAAACTTTATAACATAACGTCATAACAGAGACAAACCGATTTTTGATTATAAAACCTATATATCTCTGCCTTTAAATTATTTGGCTGTGGGTGTAATTATGTGTTCCATTTCAAAAAAAAAAATTGAAACATGAAATTGACAAAAGGTATTTGAATATCAACCGTTTCTTGGTGTTTCAGGTCGTTGGTTTCTTATTCTCTCTCTTCATTCGATTTCGACGTTTCTCATGGAGGACCCAGTAGAAAATATTCGCATGTAAATATTCTCCTACGCGACCAAAAAAATCACATTCTATCGTTTAAGAATACGAATTTGAAGTTCTCATACGAAAAACCAATAAATTCACATACGCAAATCATTCTCATGAATTCGAGAATAGCACCACAGGGGCCGTATTCTTGACTAGTGAACTTTTTGACGTATATGCATCGAAGGAATGGTTCATGTGCGAGTACTTTTTAAAGTGGTATTCTTGACGACCATTCGTTTTTAGGAACGTATACGTTTGATAATGTGCGATCATAACATCCGGCATCACTGCAACATCTTACTAATTATACAAATTGGTTCGTAAATCAACGTTTTGTGAACTTAAATTCAAAAACTGACAGCTGGCAAAGATAAAGATTATCCACATTTGTGATTTACAGGAAACTGAGGAAAACTCAATTTAATGTATGATGTTTCATTGAGATAAAAAAAGTCAAATGACCGACTGCCGGAAAAATTACCTTATCGATTATCTGAGCAAATTTCGGATCTTCAATCTGGTTAATTTTCAAATAACTTCACATTCAAAGATATCGGAAGGAAATGGACAGAAATTAGTTAAATACTTTCAAAGAACCGCAAACACACCAACAACTACAACAAATTGAATAGTTATTTAGAATATCTTTAGAGTCCTTAGAATATACTCGAAGCTGGATCATATTCCATTGCATCAATAACAGTACTTCTTCGTCTTCCATTTTTTTAAATATTTTTGATTATTTTTTTCACTTGTCAAAATCTGACATTTTGATGCTTTTAACCAATAGCAATACATTATTCTAGCCAATCATTCGATATTATACTGACAATCCCATTCATGTATAATAATTCCCATTTGTGAATACAAAAATCGTAGTTTGCTGTCGGCTAAATAGGAAGGAAGAGAGTTTGCAAGTGGATAAAAATATCGGATAAATTACGTTACCGTAGCAACCCTAGCATTTAGGTACTGTCTGTTTACCAAGCAATGCACGTCAATTTGACAATTATAAATGTCAAAAACAGAATGAATTAAACAGCATATAACAATTCCAAAAAGTATGTCGAGATTTGGAAATATTTGCAAGGCAGAAATAGTAAGGGAGATTGAAAAATCAACTCCAGAAAATACCAAGAAAACTCATTCCTCCATATGGAATCAATTTAATTTAATTTAGTTTAATTGAATTGAGTTTTTTATTCATGGGATTGTCTTACCAAATACCACGCGAGCTCAGATTTAGCAGGATATTTTTTCCGGTGGTTTTCTCATGCTTACTTTCATTGGCAATTTAACTCGATCTGTTCAGGCAAAATCACTCGAGCTACGCTTTCGTGATTTTGCCAGAACAGCTCTCGTTAAATTGCCAATGAAAGTGAGTATTCGAAAACAACCACAAAAAATATCCGGCTAAATCTGAGCTCTTGTGGTATTACCCCCGACAATAATTCTGCTTCCTCATCGATAAAACCTTGTTTACATCGAAACGTCAAAATTTTACTTTGAATTTGTCATTATTGACAACAAAAAGTGCTTCCAAGTTTATTGAAAAATGAACACAAACCGATTGAGTGCCATCACCCAAGAGAATATTGAACATTCAGGTAATACAAAATTTTAAATTGTTAAAAAAAATAATCTTCCCAAATACAACTCGCTCTTCAAATTTTATCACAAAATTTTTCATTTTCATCACTCAAACTTGTTTATTTGAGGCAAAAACATTCAAACAAACCGAATTTAGATAAAATCCCTCGTCCTAACCGACTCGTGATTTTATTAATCGGTTTGTTTTCATATTTTTTCCAAATAAACAAGTTTTCGTGGAAAAGAAAAAATTATCGATAAAATTTGAAGCACTCGTGGTATTACCTTTAATAATTGGAAAATAGTTTTTTTCCACGACAACCTCGATAAATGTTCATTTTATAACCATAACTACAATCATAAACAAGAACATTTCGTACAGAATTTCATTTTTGCATCGGTTGCTAGGCAAGTTGCTAAGCAACAAATGCGAAATGGAATATTTCGTGTTAGGTTTAGGATCACTCTAGAATCACAACGACTACGACTTGTCAAATTATGACGTCCAGCGATAAATTGATGAAATGTCAGTAGATCGTTTCTGTCAAAGTTTTAGTAAGTAACGAGTAATTTCATAGTTGTCTTCTACAAATACATATTTATAGGCTTTTATTCCTGTGTACCTATTAGAAATAGCAATAAATAGTATAATATTACGTAACGTGTGTGGTAAGGAGCATTTTACGCACGAATGGAAAAGTTACGCACGATGCCGCGTGGCGGCGAGTGCGTAATTCCGTGAGTGCGTAAAATGCTCTACAACACGAGTTACGTACTATACTTTACCTACGACCTACTTGTACTTGTATTTTTTATAAGAAGCATAAGAAATAACAGTTACATAATTAGAGGTGCTTGGTAAACTCCATCTCTATTACTCTATTACCAATGAAAGAAGCACATTAAAGAACTAACGTTTAATCGTTTAATATATTGTTGATAATCGAAAGTCCATTTTTTAATCATAATCAATACATATACATAGCCCTTTGGGCTTTTCATAGTTAAACGTGGCCATATCTAATGTTTTCAAATAGTAAATTTTGAATAAAATGGAGACGTCTATTGACAGTTGCTAAGATGTTGCTAGGGAAGCCGTGCGATTTACTTTACAGCTGTGCGTTTTTTACAGTGCGTAATAGACGTCATTACATTGATACCGACTGTTTGTTATTGACTGATTACAGGGGGGGTCGTAGGTAATAGTATATTACGTAACGTGTGTGGTAAGGAGCATTTTACGCACGAATGGAAAAGTTAACGATGCCGCGTGGCGGCGAGTGCGTAATTCCGTGAGTGCGTAAAATACTCTACAACACGAGTTACGTACTATACTTTACCTACGACCTACTTGTACTTGTATATTTTATAAAAAGCATAAGAAATAACAGTTACATAATTAGAAGTGCTTGGTAAACTCCATCTCTATTACTCTATTACCAATGAAAGAAGCACATTAAAGAACTAACGTTTAATCATTATTATTATATTGTTGATAATGAAAAGTACATTTTTCAATTATAATCAATACATATACATAGCCCTTTGGGTTCAGCTGGCTCTCTCATTCATGAAATGGATGAGACGGAATTATGACGTCATTAACGTATTTCTTATCTAAGGTCGACATAAATTTTATCTGTTACTTTTGACAATTCAGTTGTCATATTTTGAAAACAATTCTTAACATATGCCATTGATTATAATTTTGAGGTTAAGTGTAAAATATTCAACAAATATAAAACATACGTAAAACAGCAGAATACGTCACCGATTATGACATAACGGCAAAGTATGGTTGAACAAACTATAACATGGGTATTTAACATAAAAAATCGACCTGTTTCGGGATTCGGGATTCTCGAAATGATAATATTCCATAGTTTAGCCGTTCACTGTATGATGTTGGTTTTTATTTGACTATAATGACAAAAATGCGTCAACTAGACAAACAATTATATTGTGAAGCTTGAGACTTGAGCCCTACGGAAACTTTCAAATAAAAACAGAAATGACTGTGGTTTAATTTTTTGAAACAATAACTAAACATCTAATAGCAGCTATATTATAATCCTAGGAGAATATAATTTATGTGCTGGAAGAAATTTCTTATCACTCACCACATTTCATTGATAAGAAATATCCCAATGAGGAAAAACTTTTTAATTCCTTTTGTTGCTCAAATTTGAACAGAACAGAACCCATAATCATAATTATCATAAAATTTGACGTTACAAGCTGCAGCATCTCCCAAACTTCCATAAGTATCTAATAATGAATCGGTGAGTGTTTCGATTCCAGACCCAACAGAAATCTTGACGTAAATCGAGGATATGAAATCAAGACGAAAAAGACAAAATGATCTCTTTTCCTGATGCTATCCTCTTGAGATACCCTATCGGTTAAATAAATTTAGAAGAGTTACTTCAAAAGTGAAGTATTTTTCGACTTTCCCAGATATGATCAATTTCTTCACTTTACTTCATAAGCGACTGGAAAGCTCATATGTTTGTGCATATACATCAAAAAGCGTGAAAGTTATTGTTAAAAACGAAAATTGAAAGTTCATGTTCAACACCCTGTATCAAAACCTAATATCAACATTTTATTGAGGCTAGTTGGTTTAAATTGAAATATTTCGAAGTGAAGATTGGACTGTACTTCTATGTACAACTACTTAAGGACCACCCTGTATATTGAAGACTACTTACACGATTTCCATAAAAACAACTTTGCTATTTTGAATGTTTAGGGGCTGTTCGGTCATTACAATTGGTTTGACTAACGAAATATAGGTAACTTAGTAATAGTTGCCTTGATAACATATTTGAAAGTTAGACGTTTGAAAAGAAATGAAGTTTATTTAATTTCTGTGGAGCTTATGTCTTATGTCTTAACGCTCTGGGATCTTGAACTATCCATCTGGGATGAATTACCTCATTAAAAATTACAGACGTACCTGCTCTTTAGAAATTCTCTAAAAGTTCGCGAAATGTATATTCACTTGATATATCATAGGGATCAAAAGGATTGGAACGATTATTTTGAAAAATTGGTTCGAATTCCCGATTTTCTAAATTAGCAATATATGGTAAATCATCCAATTCGTAGAATAATTGTATAGCAGTGATTTTGATACCTATTAATTCTGTAAAACGCCTACGCAAGTCAGTTGCGATCAACTAACACCACTCGTTGTAAAATACAAAAATGATCGATGGTTTTTCGAATGGTCAAGAATAACAAATGCAAATGACATTCGCAAAATTATGAGAATCGCACGACCTTGACAAGTATGAACGATCAAGAATAGCGCCCCAAGGCTTTCTTCAAGAGGTGACAACTCTCTAGAAATTTAGAAGTTTGCACAAATTGATACACAATACATAATGAGAGAAATAAAAATATTCTTACTTTTTCAACTTTTATTTATCACTACTTAATATTTTGTACATTAAAGTTGTAATATTAAAAAACACAAACATCATTGACATTTAAAATATGTAACAAGTTTTGGAGACAAACAACTGTTTAAATACTGCATTACATAGTATACTAAAAACAACAAGAACAGCCTACGCAATGCAAGACACAGCATTTTCATTATTGCGATACAATGATTGTAATTATCACAGAAGGTTATGGGAACAGAGTATATTAACCATAAGCTGAATATAAGATAAATTTCTCAGAAATGTGATATATACTAGCTTGTGAAACAGGAAGTGCTTACACAGCAAATTGTGTGGCAGTCAGTTGGGGTGTGAAAAAACCACACTTTGTGGATACAGATATGTGGGTATTATTGGAATATTTTATTATATCAACCAACGTGTGATGAAATTGAGAAAGAAAATTGAATTTTCTAGCTTCCCATGAGAATATATCAATTCAAAATGTACAATTCGTCTTTCTTTCCAAACCAGTGAAGATTATTCTCAGGCAATAATTCAGCCTTCTTTCATGTTGAAGATAATCCTCAATCTGTGTACAAAATTTTAAATTGCTACAGGTTTATTTGCAATAAAAATAATATATAACTTCTGAGAAATTTTAGCTACGTTAAAAATTGCATACTTCAATATTTTAGGCCCTTCTGAATGTCTATTATTCCAAACTAGCTAGAAGCTTAGGATTTTATTCCGAATTTATCGTTGATAATATGCGAGAGTATAGTTAAAATAATACCCTTCTTGGTGTGCGTCATCGATTGTGACGTATATCCGGGTTTTCGGCATGTCGTTTATTTTATTTGCTATTTTGACATATAGCTAACCTTAAATTTGATAAATAAGATCATCAGGATTGTATTTAGCCAAATTCGAAAAAGCTATGCAATTAATAATCACCAGCTTCTTTTTCTAACTGAAAATACTTGAGAGCTTTCAAAATACTGATGTTTTTCCGTGTAGATTAATATTCACTTTCCATAAATAATAATTGACCGTAAACAACAAAGTACAGACCTGTCAAGAACTGTCAGTGTGACAGTAGAAAAAGACGTAAGACTTATTGCGATAGTAATGTAACGCCTTCATAGTATTTTAAGCTCTCGATTGATAGGTTGATTTTGAGCGTAATCTAAACATCAACCAATCAAATTTTTGTAAGTCAAAGATTAGGGTTAACGTTTGTAATACATTCAAACGGTTCATTATTGTGATATTTTGATTAGGATTAATCACAGACCTGCCTTTTTTTCCATTCCTTCCTACGTAATGTGTTAGAAAGACATTAACAATCGATGACGCACACCAAGAAGCTAAACGGCTTCAGGAATTAGAAATTTTTTCACGCTGTTGCCAATTTAGTATTTTTTCAGGTCAAACAGAATTTAAAAAACAAAATACAAAAAATTTGTACAAAATTATATGTTGGTATGTGCTCAATTAACCTACATAAATTCTTTAATACGAATATGCCCACCATTCATGTCAATACATTTATGCAAGCGTAGTTGAAGATTTAAAAAAGAGTCTCTCAACATTTGTGGTTCAATATTTTCCATTACGTTTCTTATGTTTTGTTATGTTTACGACGTCATGACTAGTTCAGAAGTTATGCGCTGACAAAAAAGTACGGAATTACTATAGTCAACGAATTGCAGTCTATCTTTTAAAGATAATCTGCTCCTTAAGAACACCTTGAATCGCTATAAAACCATATATTTTTGGAAAGTAGAAGCTTCAGCCTATCCGACGGTACAAAAACATACAGGGTGTTCCATTTAAAATGTCGGAGTTATTGATCTCCAAAGAACCCAAGTTTTTTCCTGGAGCCTAGGAAAAATACAAAATTGGCAACATCTTAAAAAACATTCCTAATTCCTGAAGCCGTTCAGTCGAAACCGCCTCTCGATATCTTAGTCGGTTTCCAAGTTATGGGCTCATAAAATGTGTCGGAATTTAAATGATCACCCTGTAGTTATTTATTCGACTAGGCTGAAAGCAACGAGGCATCCAGTCTTCATAAACGAGCTCTTTGTTACTATGTTCACCGCCCATGATTTGAATTTACTGTGTGGATCCTTTTCATATGGGATTTTTTCTACTTGAGGGGAATATTCCATCTAACTCAGAATTTTCATACATATTTTTTCATTGAAGTGAAATTCTTTACAAACAGTTATTATAGTTTCATTCAAAAGAGTTATAGCGCTTATGAGTTGTTCATGTTTACATTAATGTCATTCAGGGCTATTCACTAAGCAAAGTTGTTATGGATAGCAACTGTAAATTGTCGTTATGTTCAAGGTCAGTTGCTAAACGCGAAATTGGTATTCACTATTGAAGTGAAGTCGCTAAAAGAGTTGCTATGCATAATGACAAGTGGCTATGAGAAGTGGTTCACTGGCAACTGCTCCAGAGGAGTTGTTAACGAAAACTACTTGCGTCAGACACTTATTGGAATGTTTTTATGTGTGCTGTGGTTTTTATTTATTTATTCTATATTCTATATGCATGTGCTGCTTTGCACAATATATGTATAAAAGCTAATACACATGGATGATTTAGGGCCACTGGCCCGGATGATGAAGAGAATACAAACATTCCAGACCCAATTCAGAGACAAGAAAATGTGAACATTTTAGCTTTAGGTAGTAGAACAAGAAGAACTTTAGTTGACAATTTTAGGTAATTTTCTCTGTTAAAGAGAATTATAATTTCTGGTGATTCTTTATAAATCCTACTGTACTTGTCTTAATAAGAATCCATCATACCTTTTCAATACAGCTACAAATTTCGTTTATTTTATCTTTAAATTATTTTAATTCGTTTTTCAAAAGGATTTTGATCGTAAACTATATATTTAAATTCAGCTTAACGGAAAAAATAAACAATCACAAAGATATTTGAAGTTTATAATTATTTACTTTGTCAAAGCAAAGAAACGACTAGACCTATTTTGCGCACATTAGAACTATTTTGCGGCGCTGTCACGTCCATTTTCACGTTTGGGTCTTGAAGGTTGTTATCATAACAACAGTTGCCAACCGTGTATTAGAGAATACCAAAATTTCGAAAGTGGTTACTTAAGTCATTATCGAAAGTTGCTATGGTTAACAACTGCGATAACCACTTTACTTACAGAATAGCCCTGATTATATTTTTTTAAGAATTGTGACTGTTCGAAATGGATTTAATTGGATTTGAGTATAAGATATAACCATTTACAATTGATTGTTTGGCTTTTTTTATTCAAAACTTCATCATTTTGTCTTCCCCTATGTCATTGTCAATTTTGACTACAAATTTTATTCAAATTATCACTTGGAACGTGACATAAAGCGTTTTCGATTATTTACTTTTGGCTGCTAGTAGCAGCTCGTAGTGACTGAATTCCGTTCGTTTATTACCGGGCGTGACGCCTAGTCTTACCTTCCCCTTGCCCCTCAAGCACATACCGAAAAGTATGAGCGTTATGTTATCTATGGTATGAGCTTCAAGCCACAGACATTAAATATTTGACGTTTGTCCGGTTTAACGTTTATTTGAAGGTTAATATTGTGCCGATTACGATTTAATACGATTTAAACCTTACTAAAAATATCTAAATATGCAAAATTTAATTATCAAAAACATTATAATTGAAAACTGTTCTTCTAACAACACAAGAAATTCATTGGCATTGGCACATGTCAGGTGGTTTTGAGGATCCTAAAAAATCGTGTTCGATTTGCTCAAAAGTCGTGAAGACTGAGGCGTCACGCACAAGTGCTTGAAGCCCAAATAAACGAAAGCAGCAATAGCAACAAACTTTTTTTGGCTTGGCAGTAAAAAAACATCTTCTATGCCTGTCAAGTCAAGTGGCCTTTCAATGACAAATGGAGAAAATAATACATTATGATAAATAAGTGATACTTTATATGCTGAGTGTGGAAAGTTTGTTATCACTTAACTGACGTTTGAAAAAAACAATTCATACGACAAAGTGACACTTAATTCGAATTTATTCCTCAGTAGTTGACAGAGAAAAATGTGTGGAATATTGCGATACCTGCGATACCCTGCACGAAGTTACGAGAAAATCGTTCACGTGGTGCGCGCAAGTTCTACCGTCCGAAAATGTGGCGCTTGCAATGCTGCATAACGCAGCCCAACAAAATTTTACATCCGGTACATTTCAAGGTTTACATGACAACCAACGTTTAACACATCTAGCAGACCAAGTATGGTTGGCTAGTTCATGGGCAGAATACATAAATACATATTTCGCCATACCAGCTCCACATTCAGCACGAAAATATTCGTAACGAAAGTCCTGGAATGTATGACATTCACTAGGAACTTGAACATAATCTTAGTTAAGCCTCGCAATATTTATTACCCTTAGGGCGAGTAGTATCAAATACTTAAACTCGGTTTAATGATAACTGATGTTTGGACTGTGACTGATTGAAGTATTTATTATTAACAGTTACACCATTCTAAACATCAGTTATAATTAAACCGAGTTGAGGTGTTTGATACAACTCGTCCTTAAAAACAATGATATAATTGAGTTAACTGTATAAACCACGAAATGATATAATTATTGAAAAAACTCAAAAGTGATTTTTTTTTCATTTCAAAACCAAGGAGATGTCTCCTAGTGATCTGTCCACCTTCCTGGGAAGGACAGGATGGACTATGACATAAGAGGACAACTCCTCGGAAGGATGTACAATGGGTCACATGTGGCCTTAGTGCTGTGAGCCTACACTCACCCTCCATACTCTACAGATACAGAGATACAGATCATTCCAAAACTTGATATGTAGCATTGGAATTTATTATCAAATTTTAATAATTTTAATATCGCCCATGATTTGGGTAAGCTTAGCTTTTTGCTAGTTTTATAATAGACATTATTTAAACAAAAATATAATTTATATGAATTGATTAATTTTTACACAAAAGTGAATGCAATTTTTTGAAGCAGCGAAACGCATTGTTTCTTACATATATTTTTTTAAAATTAGATAACAGCTATTCCTAAAATATAAATTCTAAGCCTATAATATCGTTTAATAAGGGTGGCCGAGATAAGTTAAACACGTTATCCCCATGTTTTGATAATTGGCAATAATTTTCAAATAAACGGACTGTGCTATCATGTGAATTGTTATTTGCATTTGAATCGGAGAATGTCCTTCTTTTTCAATTCTTCCTTATAATGGTGACAGCAGATGAGTTGTAGATGATAAAAATAGATGTGTTTGAAGTAATATCATTAAAACTTGAAAAAAAAAACAAGTATAGATGTTGATGAACAAAACGCATATGGTCGATTTATAATCAAGTGCTGCGAAGTGAGTCGAAAACGGTCAAGAACACCTTTGAAAATGTCTCATGCCACGCGTCAGCACAATCGTATGCCTCTCCTCCATCTCCGCTGTCTTTTTACTTCTTCAGTTTCCTGCGCTTGGTCATTTTCAGCTGTATCTGAAGCGTTTTTGACCTACCTAATTCGCAGCATTTAATGACAAATCGAAAATATACGTTGCTCTATATCTGTATTTTTTTTCCAAAACCTCCTTGGAATTCAAAATCGGATTCATGCTCTACGAACACATGAAGTGCATACAAAGGACTGGTTTTCTGATAAGTTTCAACGCTATAAGTGAATTACTTACCGACTTCTTAGCCCTACATACATTTGAGTGGTCCTACATAATATATTACTTCATTCATTACACAAAAGGAACAAAAAAAATAAGAAGATTCATATTCATTTAATGAACAGTACCGAACAGAGCAATATAAAAAGTGATAAATAGCAAAAACAGTTTCACCAAAATGCAAATTATATTTTAAACTGATGCTATAAGCATCTGGAACGTTAAGGGTAATACCGGTCTCCAGCCAAATTGGAGGCTTCGCTACGCTCAGCCTCCAAACATTGCTGTCGACCGGTAAACAACCCTTACCGTTCCTAATACTTAATAAACTGTTTTTTCTGCCCCAGCGAAAAAAATTCTCCAGGCTGGTGATAACTTGCTTAACTTATTTCCACCAAACTTCACAATTATATGGACAATGTATACTGAAAAATTGATTTTTCATATTTGACTCAAATAGTATGTACCTAATGTCCTTGATAAATTATCTACCGGTAACTGTAATCAATAGAAGTCAGATTTGATTACATTGGTAACGCTTGGAGATGGATTTATAAACTATGCTGCTATGCATGTTTTTCTATGGCGTGCCGTTTTGGTATTTAATAACATCGTCTTAAAGAAGAAATATATATATCTTCTTCCAAACATTTTTATTCCGTAATTATTCTGTTGAAGAGTTAAAATTATGTTTTTCATAATAATTATACAGGAATTTCTATTATGAAAAACATAATAGAAATTGTCGATTTTAAGTTATGAAATACATAATGAAAATTCTTGATTTTAAATTATGAAAAACATATTAAAAATTCAATTTCCATTATGTATTGAGGTTGCCTATACTACTCCAATGCAAGTACCTGAAATCGGATAGTAAATGCATTACTGCAGGATAGGCAACCTCGATACATAATGGAAATTGAATTTCTATTATGTTTTTCATAATTTTAATTCATGAATATTTATTAAATTTTCCATAAATTTAAATCGGTAATTTCTATTATGTGTTTCATAATGGAAATTGTTTGTCAATGTCAATTATTTCGAAAAGTCCGAACACGACCCTTTTGGAACACCCTCTTATTGTCATTTGCACCGGTTCACTGTTTAATGGCCGTTTGCGCGGGCATTTTAAGGGTCGCTTGAAGCATTATGTTTCCTTAATTACTTGCACGGCAGTTTAAGTTCCACTTGAAGTAGCTAAAGTATTACTTAAAGTGAGCCGTCGATATTGGAGGCTTAGCAGGTCCTTAAATTCAAAGTTGTTATTTATAACTTCTCTTTTAAACACGTTCGTCACATTCACAGAATATATATTATATGTCATATTCCAGGCTGATCATGGATATTTTTTTGAAGATTTTTGAAAATGGTTAAGGACCGGTTTCACAAGAGAGATTTATACTAGGTATAGTTATACTGGGTATAAAGTTATACCAAAATTTATACCTAGAATAAAATTAGTTGGTTTTACGATGCTTTTTTACACCGATATAGCAATTCTTACTCCAAGAATTGCTATACCGGTGTAAAAAAGCATCGTAAAACCAACCAGTTTTAAACTAGGTATAAATTCTGGTATAACTTTATACCCAGAATAACTATACCTAGTATAAATCTCTCTTGTAAAACCGGCCCTAAAGGTGTTTAGAAATGAAGAAATTTTCGCTGCCAAGTGCAAATCGTAACAAACATTTACTACAATAGGTGTTTTCGATTATTTACTTTTTGATACTAGTAGCAGCTAGTAGTGACTGAATTTCGTTCGTTTATTACCGGGCGTGACGCCCAGTCTTACCTTTCCCTTGCCCCTTGAGCACATACCGAAAAGTATAAGCTTCAAGCCACAGACATTGAATATTTGACGTCTGACCGGTTTGACGGAAACGAAAGCAACAATTTACGTCACAGATTTACGTGACAATTACTTTTTTATAGGTTTGGGTCGGGGGGCAAGTGCACCAGTACCAATTCCATTTGAAATGACACGAAAAGTACTAAGCAATGCAACGTTGCCGGTGTGTTCCACATCTTTGCTGAGGATGGGTTTAAGTTCAGTCGGTGCAAATAATTACATTTTAATTATACCTTAATTTTTGAGCATTACTTAATTTAAGTGAAGCTTAAGAAAAGTCCGCGCAAACGGCCATAAGTGTACTTGACTAAGTAGAGCTTGAAATCTAAGCCTCCCTTGAAAATATAACCCTTGCACCATGTCAACTATAGGTCGGCTTAGCTAAGTAGCCATGCAGTTTGGCATCAATGCAAATTCTAGGAAATTTTAGTTTAATTTTAATGATTGGTAACAGTCTTTCGACTTCATATGCCATTATTGTCATTATTTGCTTATGGCATTTTTTTTGGTTTGTGTCTGACATGGAAACATTGAATAAAATTTTTCTTGGTGTGTCAGAGGATCTCTCTTTTTATTGTTGGCATTTTGATAAATCTGGGATACGATGTCGCTAATTTGCATAAAATGTGCAACAGTTATCAGAAAACCTGAGCTCGCAAAATATCTTAGACAAGTTAGCAACTGGTTGACTGGACTAAGGCTGTTGTTCCTAAAAGCATTTCACAAGAATGTATATAATGTTGGTTTTATAATTTAGCGACAGATGTATTAACCACAAGGTCTGTAAACTTGGTTTGGCAAAGTAACTACATAGTTATAATCAACATATATATTTGGTTTTACCACCTGTCATCAGGAAACTCCAGAAGATCTTCTATTGAACTTGAAATAACCATAACAGTATTTTTGTAAAATACGAATGTCTTAAAAAAAGGTAAATTGTCCATTGAGTGAAATTAATTTGGCGGAACAAATATTTGTCTCGGAAAACCATATTCACATCTAAATCGTCGTTGAAAATATCCATCTTCTTATTGCAACACAACAAACTACCAGCCAACAAGCAATTTTTAGGTTAACATTAAGTTTTATTGTAAGCCTCCGAAAATTACGGCTTAGGTTAAGGGAGGTTTGAATTGAGTTTGACATACGGTGCAACAGAAATATTAACTTGGCCATATTCTTCGTTTCAAGCTTAAGCTAAAATTAGTTAAGCCAGGCTGAAATGTGAAGCTCGGCTTAAATTATGTTACCATGCACCGTAGATAAATAAATGAGGCTTTGTTAAGCCATACATAAATTTGGCAACACCCTGAAAATCTTGAAATGTAATGTCAATCTTATCTAGAAAATGTCAACAAATGTCAATTTCGTTTTCTAAAAGCTTTAAAAGAAAGCATTTTTTTAATTATTATTATTAAACATTGTATTGGTACAAAGAAAAGAAAGAAAAAACGTATTAGATGTAAAAGTGAGGAGAGGGGCAGAAATCTAACAGCAAAAATAAAAAATAACAATGCAGCAATAGAAAAAATAGCGAAAAAACACAAGCAACAAAAGAACACATTTCGATAAGAACATATAAGCGTAGAAACAAAAATACAGCAAGAAGATATCAACAACAAACAGAAAAAAAGCTGGAGGATAGAATAAATGACATGAAAGAGTCAAATACACAACAGGGATGGAATATCTTCAAAGACATAATTATTAACACAGCTATCGAAATATGTGGAATTTGTAAAACAAATAATCGGAAAAAACAAACAGCATGGTGGACCAATGAAATTAAAGAAGAAGTTAAAAATGAAAAATGTGAATGGAAAAAATTTCTAACAAAAAATACTCCAGAGCAATATGAAATTTACAAAAAACAAAGAAAAATAGGGGTCCGTTGAACTAAAGGTAAACACGAATTTTTGACTGATTTTGCGAAAAATCGATAGTACTCACCCATTTCGAGAATAATCCGTCAAAAAATTTGCGGGTTATACACAATTTACAAAGAAAAATCCAAAAAAAGATTTTTTTTCGCCATTTGAGCCATCACTTTTTGGCATGATATTTCATACAAAAAACAGTTTAAATGTATTGCTCTGTACATGAAAGTGATCAACAACATGCGTTCTCGGTATCTATGGAAAAAATCCAGTTAGATTCTTCATAATATTGTTTGAATTACCACTTTTATAAATATATATTTGACAGGCAACCAGTTTGGATATAAATAATTTCAATGATAATCGCATACACAGATATGCAACCTATAAAACATAGAACAAAATACAATACTTTGTAGCGTGGTTGCCAGCTGTAATCGACTATTCGACAATTATGCTACATGACTATTAAGATACGAAATTAAATATTGTATCAGACTATATTTTTAGTTAGATTCATTCAAGACAAACCCAAGAACATAAATGAAATTATAAACACATTTTATATATGATGATATCCTTATATTGCGTATTTGAAGAAG
>CAJUYH010002025.1:0-43337 GCA_910591685.1 Galerucella tenella | reverse complement strand
TTTTTGTGAAGCTTTCTGTGTGAAATTTTGCTCTTAATTTGTCATTAAAATAATTTAACTATTCCTTTCCCAATGTTTCTATTTAAATTTAAACACATGGGCACACATTTTTTTTTAAATAACGACATCTCGTATAGTTTCTTGTTAAATCGGTCTAATTATTTATTGATTGTTTCAGATATTTTTATATGTTTAAATATTTTATTATTTTATAACAATTTATTTTAAAATGGTTGTATTTGTATTAAAACAAATGGTTAGTTGTTTGTATTTTACGTTGAAAAAATTTAAATAATCAAAAGCTATAGTATATTACCCTACAAGAAAGTTTGGTGTACCTATACTATTTTTCTTTATTCACTGACAAAAGTTCGTGCTTGCTACTTCTGTTTGGAGGCACAAAGTCCGACATTTATGCTTTCCTTCCAACCTTAGTCAAACACCCGGTAGAATTAAGGAGAGACTGAACTAATTCTGTCCTTGTTTGACTGGCAACTGCTGCGTTTTGTTTCAAAAAGTACATAGAGTGTTGGAATGCAATAATCATTTAACAAACAGATGTTTATATTGGAGAGCTAACTTATCCATATATGCTAGCAAAACATTTTCTGAAAAGGAGCTTATTTCCTCATTTATTCGACATGGTAAAAACTGATTGTTGGCGTGTTGGTATATAATCGTTTATCCCCTTTAAGGTATATTGCGGACTATTGACGCTATCGTATCGAATTACAGTCGAACAAAGAGCCGAGAACTTTAAGTTCGCACAATATCTATTAGGGCAAGTAGTATACCTTCTTTTAGAATCTTCTGACATTGATCATCATTGCCTGTTTCTGTATTCATGTTTTCCTCCTTCGTATGGTAGCTTTTTGGATGATTGTTTGGGCCAATCTGTAAGCGTTTGCAATATCATCATCTTACTTCTTTTGTGTTTTTTTTTAAACTATTTTCGTTTTTTTCCTCCCAAGATCATATAGAGTTGGTCCAAAAGAAAGGATAAATAGCAAGAGTATCAGGAGAGTTTTAAAAAGTTATATTCATCCTGTGTTCCTTCTAGTTCTACATTAACCCATAAATAGTGTTCATATAATAACCTTTTGGGTGTGCGTCATCGATTGTTAATGTCACACATTACGTCGGAAGAAATGGAAAAAAGGCAGGTCTGTGATTAATCCTAATCAAAATATCACAATAATGAACAGTTTGAATGTATTACAAACGTTAACCCAAATCTTTGCCTGGAAAAGTTTGATTAGATGACGCGCAAGCGCGACCTATCCATCGGGAGACATTACAACGCTCAAAATAGGAAGTAGACGTACCATTTGTAGCGGCAATGTGTCTTACGTCTTTTTCTACTGACCGACTGACAGTTCTCGTCTGTACCTTGTTGTTTACGGTAAATTATTATTTATGAAAAGTGAATATTAATCTTATTGTTATATTTTTTTAAATAACACAAAAATATTTCTAGATACACGGAAAAACATCAGCATTTTGAAAGCTCTTAAGTATTTTCAGTTAGAAATAGAAGCTGGTAATTATTAATTTCATAAACTTTTCGAATTTGGCTGAATACGATCCTGATTATTTTATTTATCAAATTCAAGGTTAGCTATTTATGTCAAAATAGCAAATAAAATAAACGACATACTGAAAACCCGGATATACGTCACAAAAAATGACGCACACCAAGAGGCTATTCAATATACTATACTCTAGTCAGTATCAAAGATTACAGAATAAAAATATAAGATGTTTCACTCGTTTGCGTTCGCTGGTGACTTGAATGGTACAGTACGTCGCTAAGTCCTTACTTGCATTTAATTTGGCATATTATATGGGACGTCACTGTTATTTTAGAACGGTGTTTATGGGTTGTTCGTGTTTTATATTTATGTTGTATAGATTTTTTAAATTTATTAATTAATTGTTGAAATGAGCAAAAAGTCATATTAATATTTTTCTCTTTAACAGCAAAGCTTATAAACACTAAATATTTTGTAATATTTGCTAATACAAAATTACGGATTTATTTTTATAATAAGGATATTATATCAACAAGTACATTAAGCAAGAAAACACAAAAATTCAATTCTATAGCGCTAACCAAAGTGGAATTGGTCAGTTCCTTTTGAACGAATTTACTAAATTTTCTTTTCATCATCCATAAACCAAACTCCAAACTTGGTATTTTACAACATTTATAAAAATTTTTAATAAAGGTATCCTGCAGCTGCTTCTCTTTTCACTGTTTTAACCTTGTCAATCCAAAAAGATCAAAATTTAAGGTATAGTGGCACTATCATTCTGGTGGCTAATGAGTACCTATATTTAATTGAATTTGTGATCAATATCTGCTAGATTATCAATAAGTATCACAAACTTACCAAGATGCTGGATAAAAACTGTGAATTGAATTTTATTTTTTACTTACCTTTTCAAATTCATATCCCGAACATTTTTCGGAATAATTAACATTCAAAAATAAACATCTTATTAATTTAAATATATATTTCCCCTGTATAGCTTAAAATAAAATAAGCTTTTCGAACTTCTCTGGTATCTACCGGTCTCGTTATTGACAACAAAAGCGTTAACATAATTTATGAGAGCGGCTTCCGTTTGGGACAGCAACTTAAATCAAACCACCCTAGAGCGAAACATCTTATATTTTTATTCTGTAATCTTTGTCAGTATATAGTAAGTATGAGCAATGAACGAAGGTACTCATTAGAATGGGTGGACAACTTATATCTTCTCTAAAATTGTTTTAAACTTAGCATTGAACACAAGACCACTTCAAATTCATGGTAATAAAGGGACTAATATAAAGTGTAAGCAGACAAGCTCGGTGGTCAGCTACATTTCATTTGTAATGGGTTTGAAGAAATTATGAGGATTCAAACATCTGACTGCTATAATTAGATTAGGCTTTAAAAATCCTCATTCTATTTAGCTAAGTAGGTTTAATATTTTAGTTCCGTTAAAGAAGCACTCTAAAAATTATAATGAATTGGAATTTGTTTGGGATTATGATAGGTAGAAAATGTGAATGTAAAAAGTTGCAACTAACTTATATTAGGTGCAATTCTGTGAGCAAATGTTAAATTTTAACGCACAGTTAAAAATAAGACAATCTTCTAACCCATTTTTGCTAGTCTGTATGCATATTAAGTTTTAAAGTATTAACGGAAAACTCTTTATTGGATACATGTTAAAATTTGAATCATAATCCTGACTATGTATAGATTGAAACATTTATAATAGCGTAAACTTTGTCAAATTTAACGGTGTAGTACCGTTAATTTTTAACCACTTCTTATAGAATTGACCCTATTGATGATTTAAAACACTGAATAGAGCAAGACATTAATTATTTTTTGTCAAGATATGAACGATGTCCAGTTTGAGCATTTTATTTAGACTAGAAGTCTTATTTGGCCTTCCTCCATTACACTTCGTGATAATGGGGGAAGCAAGGATGGGACTATTTAGGCAACAAAGTAACCTGAGCAACAAAATAGTTAGATCAGGACATATATCCATTAAGGACATCATAAGTGGAGTCATTTTAGATATGAAAACAGACTATATGGCCACTAAACTTCTCCCCAGTCCCAAATATGAGGTAGAAATACCTCACAGAAAGGACTGGCAAGACCCAAACAGACTGAAGTTTCCCCGAGGAGAGACCTGGTGCACAGACGTTCACAGACTGGGGAAGGGGCAGGAGTAGGGGTGTGTAGTGAAATGAGAAACACAAGATGCTCCTTCTCATTACTGTATTTCAGGCAGAGATTTATGCTATCCTAGAATGTGTCAGAATTAACAAACATAGGACTGACATTCATAGGATAAACATACTAACTGACAGCCAGGCAGCCATTGCAGATAACATCCAGACTGGTGGAAGAATGCCAGAAAGAACTGAATGAACTAGCAGACCACATTAAAGTAAGATTAGTGTGTGTGCCGGGACATAACAATATTTCTGGAAATGAACAAGCTGATGAACTCGCGAGAAAAGGTTCAACAACAGCAAAAAGATTAATATTCACTTTTCATAAATAATAATTGACCGTAAACAACAAAGTACAGACCTGACGAGAACTGTCAGGGGAGCATAAGAAAAAGACACATTGCCGCTACGAAAGATACGTCTGCATTCTATTTTGTATGTTGTAATTTCTCCCGATTGATAGGTCGCCCTTGCGCGTAATCTAAACATCTACTAATCAAAGTCTACTAGTCAAAGATTAGGGCTAACGTTTGTGATACATTTAAACGGTTCAGTATTGTGATATTTTGATTATGATTAATCACAGATCTGCCTTTTTTCCATTTCTTCCAACGTAATGTGTTTGAAGGATATTGACAATCGATGACGCACACCAAAAAGATTATAAAAATTACATGAACTCTAAACTGAGCCTCGGCTCTTTAAAATCGGTAATTGCATTCAAATATCGATGTGTCCGATTGGTTGAAATTTATGTTGGTGCTCCTGATTTTACGTCAATAATAATACCAATCAGTATCGTCTTTGGGTTAGAGATATGTCATGTCGCAAATGACATGGAATCAGATGCTCCAACACAACTATCAGCCAATCATACATGACCTTTACAAACATCAATATTTGCATCAAATTAACTAATTTGAAGAGCTGATGCTCCGTTTACGGATATCTATAAATAATACGAACATTCACATGACAAATTTCCTTTACCCAGTGGTAGAACAATATGATTTTTTTTGGGTTGGCAACTTGGACAGAAGTTGTCCATTGAAAATTGACTTTTCTTATTACCAACGTTCAAAATGAAAAAGTCCTACATGGCAAAATAGGCCAGATTATTTTAATACGTAATTACGTAGAAAATGAATTTATTTATTGTTACTTTAGAACCTAATTGTATAGTTTATAGTTCAAGGTAAATTACATGTAATGATGGATATAATTTGTGCTTATTATAGAGTGACCAATTAACAGTTTTTGAAGTATTAGAAAAATCCATTTGGAATACCTAGTAGGTAGTTAACTTTAAATTAAATCTACAACTAAACATTTAGTAGGAAAATGAATAGGCACGAGAAATAACCGGGAGACGGAAGAAAATAGACAAAAACAAATGAGGAGCAATCTGACAAAACGTGATAAATCCGCTTTTCATTGTTATGAAATAAATGCAATAAACTGTTACATCGTGTGTCATTTTTTAAAGTATATACATATAAATATTAAATAATAGCCAATGTCAAGTACATAAGTAAACCACAAGTTTAAATAAAAAATAACAATTAGTAATAATAATATTAAGAAAAACAAAATGGATTTATTGCGCTTTGTTGGTCCAATACGGATTTCATCCGATTTGTATGGTTTACTTTGGGATTTAGTGCGTTTTGTACATAGTAAATAAATGAACATAAAAATGGTAATACAATAATTTTAATAAAAATCAAACAAAAATAAAAAATACTCCGCAGATATATATAATTTTTTTCTTTTATATATACTGTGCTCCGGCATCCTCCTCTAAGCAATCACAGTGCTCGTCCTCTTGATCATCGTCATCATCACCTTCATGGTGATTCAGACCCTGGTTTTCATTTTCGTTTAACAAAAATCCTTTGTACCAACTTAGGGTTTCATTTTTTGCCCAGTCTTCTCCAAATTGCTGCTCCAAAAGATGTTTCAGACTTTTCTTCTTCTTTTCAGGGATAAAATTATTAAGTGGTAGTGTCCCCAGATTAGGCAAATTCTTGTCTGACTTGCCCTTCTTCAATAGGTTTTTTGGAGTTTCGGAAAGAATTTCAAATCTGAAATTTTGGTAGCAAAATATTTCTATTGAATTTCTCCTTCCTTTTTTTAAATTAATTCTTTTAAGATCAAGGATACCATCCAGTTTTTTAAAAGTGTTTTGCAGTGATTTGATATCATATAGGTGCCAATCAACACCAAGTTCCTTCACTTCCCCACATTTTGAATATATATTTTTATACTCATCTTTAGTTTTTACGACGGAAGTTTTTCTTAAGAGCTTCTCCACCCTTCCAAAAACTCTGTCAGCGGGCAGAAAACTATGCCGACGAACTGGATAAGTAATTCTTATTTCCTTCAAATTCTGCGGCGATTTAACTTTGAGCCAGTAGTAGAGGGCATGTACTATGTGACCATTCTTATTCTGGCCGCCACAGCCATCACAAAATAGTCTAAGAGTGTGTATATCATCCAAATTGAGAGAGTCTAAGTGGTGCAAAAGGGCTGAACCGATTTGCACAGAACCTCTGCCAGCTTGGTCTTCGCTCCAGGTATAGAATGAAGGGTGCCTCGAGCCCATATCTACACAACAAAAAACGTAGTAACTAACTTGCTGTGAGTAGAATGCGTCTGATATTGGAGTTCGAGGCAACGGCTGTACCTGTTGCAAATCAAAACAAAAGGTAAGCGAAGAAGGTGGATTTTCTTTAGACAGTTCATAAAAAGCTTTCGCCCTGGTTAAATGAATCTTTTTCTCCAAAACAAATTCATTTTTCTTCTCATTACTTTTTTCCATCTTAATCTTATACTCCAACTTCATGCATGTACCACAAGCATCGGAAGCTGGTGAGGAAAATCCTATATGAAAGTCGCCTCTGAAAATTCTAGAAAACATACTAAGTGAAACTTTCATACTATCATTTTTTGTATTATACAGGCTATGGAGCTTCCTGATACTTAAACTAGAATCCAGGTATATTTTCTTGGATTTAGAGCGATTATAGTGACTTTCTTTGCCCTTAAGGTTCCCGATAAATTGCTTTACACTTTGTATTCGGTCTGACGAATTCTGTGATCTCTTGTCCCCTCCTCTTTTTTCGATAGGAACTTCCCCATTGTTTATTGAATTCGCAACACGATTAACACGTCTCGGAGATAAACCCAAAGCTTTTACAAAAAAACTGTGGCAGACTTTAAGTGGATGCTTATGATGCAGACTTTTTAAAAAATAACTCACGTTAACTTCACGTTTTTTGGGTGCTTCCTTGACAGGTCTTCGTCTGCTGACTGTAACAGAACTCATTAAGTGGCATAGCCGAATTTCGATTACATTATGGATTTAATGCAGTTTGTTCTGTTTAAGAGCAATTCATGGATTTATGTCGGTTTGTTTGAATCAGTCACTTTTAAATGCATTTTACTATAGGATATATTGTGTTTAGAACACATTGGAATATGGCAATGGATTTATCACACTCAAATGTAATAGAAATCATACCTAACTATTTTTTTGTCGGAGATGGATTTATCACGTTTTGTCAGATCGCTCCTCAAATAAACTAAAGTCATCTTTGGAATGTAGCACTAAGACGTTGAAAGAGGCTCGAGAAAGGAAAAGATACTCTATAACAAAGACAGTCAAAATAGTATGCCATGTAACATGTAACAATTTGTTACCTGTGGTTTGAATACAAAATTGTTCAAATTTTACAATTAATTATACATTCAACTGATTTTTCTATTTATTTTCATATTGTAAGCTCTTTCTGTTCAAAGTTTAAATGAAATAACTATATAAATTACTGTATTTCTTTCATTAATAAATGTGGTTGTAGAAAAAATATTGTGTACAACTTGTACGCAAATCATTTTTCCCACTCACTAGATTTGCGGCACTCACCTTACGGCTCGTGCCACAAACTTCTGCGCTCGTTGAAAAAGTGACGCTTTGCTCACTAGTTGTACAAACTACTATTACATGCGCTGACGTTTAATTAAAAAAATTCACGTTAAACGTCAAATTAATCAAATGACTGATGGTGAAAAACTTCAAAAATCGTAACTATGAACTTTCCGCCCTTGGAAAACAATACTTTCCACCCTATTTTTGGTGCTGATATGATGAACTATTGCTAATTGCGCTAGATTGCGCAGATCTTATAGAAATTTGTAATCTACAATGGGAAATTGATATTTTAATCAATAATTTAAAACTAATTTCAAGAAAAATCCTTCATGCGAACCTTATTAAAATTACGTCTATGTTAATGTTTGCTGCTCTTTAATCCATACCAAATAATACTCCTAATATAAATAATGATTGATAAATAAGTAAATGGCAACGCTGTTCCTTTGTGTTATCATAATCAAAAGCATGTAAGCCAAGGCCGAAGTAAAGACACGTGTATCCTTATAGTGACCCACTTTCCAAGCTATCTAATGTTACGAGGTTTACCGAATAGAGCTGATCAATACTTGAAAGCGAGTCCAAACTGTTACCCCTCCCGTTCCGTTTCTAGCGAACTGCGCCGTTCCGTTGACTCCTTTTGCTTTGACTCGTCGCTGGTTCTTTGTTCTTTGTTTGTTCATTTCGCTTACTACTTTATCGCTGATCGTTGGGGCTTTGCTCGATTCCCGTTGCTATGAGAGTTTTTAAGTTCGGTTGGACGGTTTTTTTTTTCTATAAAAATGTGACTTCAGTTTTGTGCTTTTTGTTTTTATTAATTTTGTTTTGGTTCTTCAGGTATTGGTAAGTGAAAACAATTACCCATTTTTTGAAAATCTATCATGCTTCCACGTTGCATAAATTTCCAACGAGGTAAGGTACCTATTTCAGCTTGTGTAAGCAGGTTTTTTATGTGTGCCAGTTTCTGCGTATTAACATCTGAACGGTAAAAACTTGTTTTGAAACTCAACGGAAACTGCTAAACTTTTTTCATCACAGTGGCGTACTATTTTAAATTGATGCTTTAATTTCTTTTTATTTCGAACATGCATAATATTTAATTTATTTGTTACTAAAAATGGCTTATATTTTTTTGCCCGTAGAAAATGGGTAACCAAAAATTTATGGCTAAGCATTTATTGTATGTATGTATATTTTTTGTATATCTGACTCTTCTTCAACTAGTTTTTCTACGTTATTTGATTAACAGTAGACCTAATATGGTCTATAATCGTTTAAACAGCACCGATCGATCTTATCTATTAATCTTCTTATGTGCAATGTGCAAGAATCTTGCAGGAACTGTTTTTCTTCTTTTTTAACAGTAATTCTTGTTTAGGTATCGTAATTGGAAATCAATCGCAATAACAGTATCTATAAAAAGAACATTGCGAATTGCTAGTCATCTTGTAAATTATTCAGTGTTGAAATTTGTACCAATAACTTCCGCATAACAATGGTTACATTCAAATTACTTTTTTATTTTTGAAATTATTATTCTTTATATGTGCGTATCTTTTGCTAACATACTTTCTCTACTATTGTCTACAATTATCTTAATTTGAATTTTATTATGTCAATGACAAATTGGAAAGTAAATATCTAAATTTAGTGAAATAAAATAATAGTATATATATACCTATTCATTTAGGTCACTGAATTAAGAAGGTTAATGATCACATGTGTGCATATTAATAACTATTTCTTCTCGAGATCTTCTACATTACGATTATAATTTTGTCCGTTTGTCATTTCTTGCAGTATTTCGTTCTGAATAAGTAGGTAGGTACTAAACGATTTTGGTATAGGTAGGCAACCAATCATACAGTCTTACGGAAAAGTAACATTACAGTTATTTGTTTAATGCTGACTTTAATAGATTCTACCAAACTATTATTATTATTAGTGTTGAAACATCCAAAAAATAATAGAAAACGAAAATAGTAGTACTGAACTGACGACCTTGTTCCCAAGTATAGCCATGCGCATGTCCATTGCACCAAAAAGCCCAACGCGTACATTCCAATACGTGATCTAATTTTTACTTAACCATAAAATATTCTTAGATTTTAAAGATTAAATCTACAGGAAAAATATTCGAACGATCGCTTATCTATGCTTTAGTCGACTTTTGCATTCTCCCCCGTACAAAATACTCATATTGCAAGGCAAAATGTTGCTGTGCATAAATAATATGATGGTGCACAAAACTGAATGATTTTGAACAGCATCATTGCCGCATTCCAACAAATAGCATTGCGCAACACTGCAGCTGAAACAAAAGTGCCTCCACGTGTAACGGGGTCAGTGAACTGCCACGTGTCGCAGAGCAAGTGAGAAAGAACTAGGCCGTAACTCGTTCTCCATTCTAACCCGAATTAAAATCGGTGGATACGGAGAGGGGAAATAAGGTGCCAAGTTGTGCGCATTGCGTCACAGTTTACGGCGCCGGGTAGGAGAAAATGTCGACCAATCGCAATGCAGAAACGTTCCCCTTCCATTCGTGAAGCCTAGTATGTGCTTGATATCCCCTCGTTTCTTAATCTTACGCGAGTTGTTGTGCAGACTACTATGAAGTTGTATCCGCTGTGAGATTTTTTTAAAAAATTATTTTTGGAGTGAAGTAGTTTGCTAGTTTTTAGTGTTTTTCTTTCAAATATACACTTTCATTAACGTATAGTTTTCGAATTTGATATTTTTCGCGTAGAAATAATTGTATAATTTTATTAAATACGCGACCTACTTTCGCGACTTCCGCATTAGTCAGCCATTTTGTTTTTACAATTGCTTTGTAGAAGCGCGCTTTCCTTTTTTTTTCGTTTCAGTGATGCAACTAGGATTTCTTCATATATATTATCGCAGTTATACTACCAATTACAAATGGACTTCACAGAAAGAAGGTTTTTCCAGTTATATGTCATTACGTAATATTTCATCTTGTATTAAAGCCGCTTGGTGTCCAGAAGATTCTTTACAATCTGGGTGAACAGGGGAAAGATCTAGACTCACTTTTTTTTATATAGTCAGTCTTTTTCTCTCTCCTATTAATCCACTAATTTCAACAATTTATCTGAAGACAACTGCCTACTTCGTTAAATATATTTGTGTTTTATTTTTATAGACAAAACAGTTTGAAATTATTTATAAATTCTATTATAACATATTTTATTTTTATATATTTAATTTTATTCTTTTAAACTTGTATTTTTAAAATTTTTGTGAATATTTATAGTGTGGGTAACGGGACAAATAAATAGGGCGGATCCAAAAGGCACCCTACCGTCAAGGGCTGGGCTAAAACTCTGATTACAATCGAACCTGTCCATGATACAATGTAAAGAAACTTTTACATTCTCAAGAACACTTGAGCTGAATTTTTTCTATGTACCTAGGTAATACTGGTTTTTAGCTTTGTCATGAAATCGCTGAGAGAATGTGAAGTTCCGGTTGAATGTTTTCACATTGGGTGATATAATAAATTTCAAGGTTATATGTTGTAATATTCTAGCTAACAGACACACACACAGCAGGCCATGTTTTAGATTTGTGCACATTTAGGGTAACAGATATTCGAGGTAACGTTTGCGACCAATGAGGAACCAGCGTTCGCTATTCTGGCACTCCCAAACTTTGCCATGGCAACAACGATGACACGCACTAGAAACCATGGACGTACGACTTTTTTTTTTCAAGAATAACGTGCGTTTCCTTTGTGTTGGTTGTTATGTAACCTTGAATAGTTTCTATTCGCATAGGAACAGTAAAACAGTTTTTCTGTGTGTTAGTTACATCGGAAAGTTATTTAAATCCTTTAAAAAAATAATAGGTAGGTATTAAAAGTTTTTTTTAAATATATTTTTAATTATATTGAAAAATAAGTGGATGTAGCATAATTATCTCAAATTCTATGTATATATATAGAAAGTTTCTAGCTACAACTAAGCAATAGGTATTTAAAATATGTGAAAACACAGGAAATGTATGTAAAAGGAGTCTTAGATAATGTGTTAAGAATACAGACACTGCAGTTTATACTTTTTATCACTTACAGCACAAGTTTGTATTTCACTGGGTATAGAGATTTGGATTCGGTAATGAGATCGCGTGTAATTCGACATGAATAAGAAATTTAGAAACTTTGAAATTAATTAAAGGCAAATAATTTAAAAAAACAACTCCAAGTTTCTAGATAATTCTCGGCAGGAAATGTATGTAAAAGGAGTCTTAATGTAAACAAACGTTGAGAGTTTATATTTTTTATCACTTGAAATTTATTGCACAAGTCGGTTGGGTTCGGTAGATATTGAGAAACTACTGACAAATTTGGTTGAATCATAACTTGTTTAATAAAAAATAAGTCGAGTTACTCTGAAAAATCATTCAATTTGGGACACTTGGTATCTACTTTCAAATTGTTTAAAAATGTACAATGCTAAAAAGTATTATGGAGATTTTTTTGTTGAAATAAAGAATAAAATATGTACAAAACAATCGATTTAAGTAGACGTTGGTGCTGGTGTTGTTGTTACCTGCTATAAATAAAGTAAAGTAAAAAAAGTCAACTGCTAGCTGTTCCTTAACAATACCGACACAGTCGATAGGTTTTGAGTTTGCCTTGATGGTGTGTATGTAGCGTATTATGTTAAGAATTTAGCGATAATAATAATAATTAAGGTACTTTATTAATGTAACTAATTTTTCTAATTTCATTTTATTATTTAATAATTTTTGTTGTAGTTATTTGCTGAAAATTGAATGGAAAACAAGGGTAAGTAAACAATTTAATTCCAATTATATTTAATTTCCAACCAAATTCATACACGATTTGATGTTCGTGGAGTGTGAGTAGTGAAAGTCATGACTTGGTTGATATACAAACTTTAGACATAGTCTAAAGTATTAATAAAGGACATAGATACCTTTTCAAAACAATCTTGATTGATAAATAACAAGGATATCATGTTTATGGCAGCAATTGGAAAAAGGCTCATAGCAAAAAGTTATAATTATTTTACGTACTTACCTATTACCCGAAACAACATTACTTTTAACCAAGATATAGATTAGATATTACGAGATGGCTACTGGCCAATTCCACTGTGCTGTTTTCAGATCCACTGTAATTGAACAGACAGTTAAAATTCTTGCTTTGCTTATTAAATCTGTCATTGTATTTCTCTATTATGTAACATTTATTATTATACCTATTTCTCATACTTATCTTCAATAGTTTCATGAATATTTCAAGTTGCGATGATAGTCTTTGTATTTTTAATTTCTTATTGCCAGTTTTTATTTGAAATAAAAAAGTTTGGTTGATACATTTTAATTAACAAATGTACCTACCTATAGAGTTTCTATTTCTCATTATATTTTGACCCCCACTTATTCTCATTAATTACGGGAATGCAAAAAAAAGTTTCAAATAAAATTTGTATTATTTTACCTGTACCTACCAAAAATGTAACAACAGACTGAATTTTGTATACAGGGAGTGCTCAATAAAATAGATCTTCAATATTTCAAATGGGACACCCTGTATTTTTTTATAGTTTTGAGTAGCCCTGCATTTTCTGATTACAAATATATAACATTGTGTGGCATTAGTTTTTTTTATAATGACGGATGGTATTACAAAAACCATAGTTGGTTACGTAACTGACAATTATTAATTTATTATTAGCTGTCAGTGCTTATACTAAAATGTTAATTATGTTAATTTATGTGGAAAATTAAATAGTATGATATGCAAGCAGGATAGAGCACCACCACATAATGTCGTAGCCGATAAGAACATTTAGGTAAGTAATCAATTTCATTGCCGAACCATAAGTGGTACCATTAAATGGTCGCTAAATAGTCCCGACTTAACACCATGTGATAGCTTTTTGAATGAAAAAGTGTATTTTGATTCAAAAACAAATGTTAACTCCATCACGGCAAAAGTTCGTTTGGAAATTGAAAATTTAAATGGTCATAATAACACAATAGCATTAGAAAATTTGAAACGAAGATGTTACTTGTGCATTGATAACAATGGAGAGCCTCTATTGTTATTTTAAATGTAGTATTGTAACTTAAGTCATTAATTTTGTTGAATTTTTGAATATATAGGTTGTTTTTGAACTATATACAAGGTGTACCAACCTTACGACAAACTTTGGTATATGGGTTATTTTAAGAGATATCAAAAAATGTTATCAACAAAAATAGAAGATGTGTTGAAGGTCCATATTTTGAAATTATACCGAACTATACAGAGTGCTGCATAACTCCGTTACAAACCAAACATATGATTTTTTAAATGGGAACCCATGTATATTATACCGAATTCGGATTGGTTACATTTTTTTGAAGAATTTGATATAAGGTTTTAGAGTCCTTCCAAAGATATGGACACGTTTATGTGAAAATCGTAGGTAAATCAACGCTCTGTAGCTTGTTGTACGTTGAAGAAGAAAAAAAATGCATTTTGCCAAACAGAGTTTTGTAATATGATGCAATATCTCCGTATCCTATTAAATTTCAATTTTATTCTTTCTTATATACAGGGTGAACAGAAACTCGGACCTGTCATTTTCTTTCTTCTTTCAAATGGAACACCCTGTATTTTATGGCAAAAATAGAATCTTCGATTATGTTACTTTAATTTTTGTCAAGCATTCCCTATACCAAAAGTTATACTAGCCACCAAAAGTATAATCCCAACCGTAATATTAAACTGAAGGTTCAAAATGTTCACCGTTAACATCAATGCAATGCGGCAGAATAGTTCAAATGATTGACTAACATTTCTCAGCATATCAACGTTAGCAGATCGAAATGCTGCACTAATTATCTCTTCCATGTCATCTCTAATAGCCGGGGGATTTTATAAACTTATTCCTTACAAGACCCGAAAAAAATAAATATACTTTTGTTAAATCGGGTGACCGAGCTGGCCAATCAGTTGGCCCCCCTCTTACAGCGTTGCATTGATGTTAACGGTGGACACTTTGAACCTTCAGTTTAATATTACGGTTAGGATTATACTTTTGGTAGCTAGTTTTGTTTAGAATTAATTATTCATTAACATTTATCATTAATCAGAATTTTTTGTTACTTACAACGTTTATTGCTTTCACATAATAGGTCAATAATTATAGTTTACAATAAATATTACAAAATACCTCTGTTTTTATAAACTTTGGGTATAGGGAATGCTTGACAAAAATTAAAGTTACATAATCGAAGACTATTTTTGCTATAAAATACAGGGTGTTCCATTTGAAAGAAGAAAGAAAATGACAGGTTCGAGTTTCCGTTCACCCTGTATACAAGAAATAATATAATTGAAATTTAATAGGATACGGAGATATTGCATCATATTACAAAACTCTGTTTGGCAAAATGCATTTTTTTTCTTCAACGTACAAGCTACAGAGCGTTGATTTACATACGATTTTCACATAAACGTGTCCATGTCTTTTGAAGGACTCTGTATAACTGGCAAAACCTTATATCAAAAGCTTCAAAAAAATGTAACCAATCCGAATTCGGTATAATATACAGCGGTTCCCATTTAAAAAATCATATGTTTGGTTTGTAACGGAGTTATGCAGCACTCTATATAGTTCGATATAATTTCAAAATATGGACCTTTAACACATCTGCTACTTTTGTTGATAATATTTGATAAACCCTGTATGTGAATTTATTTCTTAACTTATAGCAGCCATTATAGAACAAAACTAATGCTACACAATGTTATATATTTGTAATCAGGAAATGCAGGGCAACTCAAAACTATGAAAAATACAGGGTGTCCAACTTGAAATATTGAAGATGCATTTTATTGGGCACACCCTGTACACAAAACTCAGTCTGTTGTTACATTTTTGGTCGGTACAGGTAAAATAATAAAACTTTTATTTGAAATTTTTCTTTGTATTCCGTAATTAATGAAAATAAGTGGGGGTCAAAATATAATTTGAAATAAAATTAACTAGGTAATAACTTTCCTGTACATACCAAGGCAGACAATTTTCCAAATTACCCTCGTACTGACAAAAATATTTGTCAAGATAAAATCAAAATTAAACTTTAAACTTTACTGTAATATTCTCAAAACATCTGGCTTTTGCACGACAGCTTTTTAGAAGGTACACCTGCCTTTACATGCAAATTACAATTAAAAATATTCCACATAAAAATAAATTATGGTTTAAACAAAATCAATAAACACACAGTGAAAAATAATTATTAATTAAGGAATAACATGATTAACGAGAAAATTGATGGCATTGTGGTAAAAGAGTAACGTGCTTTGCACTCCGTTACACTAATTCTGTATTTTGGAGTAGAACTAATAAGAAAATATAAGAATTGACATGGAGCACCCTACTCTATTACCATAAAAACATTAATTTTCTCATTAATCATTTTATTCTTGAATTGAATCATTTTTTATTTCGATTCACTAAAGGTGTGTTTTTTTAGTTTTTTTTTTCAAACTCACTACCACATCAAAGGTATGTTTTTTTTAATGGAACACCCTATAAGTTACTAGTCATCGATAATATCTTTTGTACCTATGTTTCTTGTGGCATTTCTTACTCTTTTTTCTCTTACTTTTTTGGGAATCAAACCACAACAATATATTAATTAATTAATATATATTTTTTATTTCCACGTTTCGGTAGCGTTCCAGCTACCGTTGTCAAGATTAATTAGTAATAAAATAATTTTTGGTCCCTATCTGACACAACGAAAAAAATTTGACAACTAGATAATCAAAGGTAATACCACGAGTGCTTCAAATTTTATCGATAAATTTTTCTCTTCCACGAAAACCTGTTTATTTGGCAAAAATATGAAAACAAACCGATTGATAAAATCACGAGTCCGTTAGGACGAGGGATTTTATCTAAATTCGGTTTGTTTGAATTTTTTTGCCTCAAATAAACAAGTTTGAGTGATGAAAATAAAAACTTGTGATAAAATTTGAAGAGCAAGTTGTACTTGGGAAGATTATTTTTTTCATCAATTGTGGAGTATGGAATTTTGTATCAGTTGTTCAATATTCTCTTGAATGATGATGTGAATCGGTTTGTGTTCATTTTTCAATAAGCTTCGAAGCACTTTTAGTTGTCAATAATGACAAATTCAAAGTAAAATTTTGACGTTTCAATGTAAACAAAGAGTATTATCGACGAGGAAGCAGAATTATCAGTATAATACCGAATGATTGGCTAGAATAATGTATTGATATTGGTTAAAACCAACAAAATGTCAGATTTTGACAAGTGAAAAAAATAATCAATAATATTTTGAAGTTTAAGACTGCAAAACTTAGTTGTCAAATTTTATTAAGATCCATTCACTGTAGATCATATCTGGTAAAATATGAAATAAACTATTTTATTTTATGACATTCTAACGATATGATACTCTACTGTCTACTAGAAATGGAATCCAGTGAAGTGCACGTTCCAGGAACTGTTTTTATTGGGATAGCGCTTTTTTCGCTTATTTTGGAAATGTTGTTAATAAAACGCGTTTGTTATTACTTTTTTTGTGTATAATTATTTTTGTTTTCAAAATATGTATAACTTAGTTTGGTGATTTTGTGTATTGAAGTGTGTATCGATTAACAACTATTCCAATGATAAATCATAAGAAAACCTGGATAAAAACTTATGATGCTATCCTGATAGCGAAATTTCTCTTTCTAACATTGGTAACCAAAATCGACTACATTCGGCTGAAATACTAGCTACACATTTATCTGCATTTAGTTGTATCAAAGCACTTTCTTTGATTTTTCGTTTTTTATTATTGGGCTCTTTCAATATTATTTTTGTCGAACCCCATTGAATTTGATGCCCCTCTTCCCAAGCATGTTTGCAAATACCTGACTTAAAGAACTCCCTATCTTTGATATACTTTTTATGTTCATTTATTCGGACTTTCAATGGTCTAGATTTCTAGATCGATCTTTAACAATGGTCAAAATTTCGAATTAATCTGAGCGTTTTACAAACAAGCAAACATACACAGAGCCTGTAATAAGAATATGCAATCAAGTTACAATAATTTTACTTTTATAATAAAATATTGATAAAAATATTTCTCTATACCTCCGAAATCTACATATAAACCGATTATCTATCGGAGAATATAAATTTTAACCGCCAAAAGTGGTTGTAACGGTTTTCGCGTTCTTAGATAAGAGATCCAATGGCAGCAGGAAGTATGGCTGAAATTTGCAGTTGGCCTCGACTACGACCAGGGGTGGAGCGAAGATAAAATTTATGGTTTTTTGGAACATCTATCTATATGCGATTATAGTCGTTGGACTATGACTGGTAGAGACATGGCCTCGCCAACAGAACACGCTAGTTAAAAAGACGGGGAGGAAAATTGATAACTGACAAGTTAATTATAGTGTGAAAGGGGAAAGCATTATTTGTTATTTTTAATATTTTGCAAGGTAAATTACATCTTACAGTTTTATTAGGGGATTATAATTATTAGTAGCCCTGGATTTACATTAGGGATTTACATTGTATACAGGGTGGTCCTTAAGTAATTGTACATAGAAGTACAGAACAATCTTCACTTCAAAATATTCCGATTTAAACCAACTAGCCTTAATAAAATGTTGATAGAACCGTTAAGATTTGGGGATACTAACAAGTATACCTTTTATTTGTTGAAATGATGTGGCTTCAATTATTTTTACAAAAGTAGCGCTAAAGTAATAGGCAAAAAACAACAACAGGCAGATCAGGATCTACAGTGACAGTCAAGCTGCCCTTAAAGCACTTCAGAGCTATATGGTGACATCTCGGCTAGTATGGGAATGCGGCGAAGACCTTAGAAGACTGGCGACTCGGAACTGTGTATCTAAGTATCTAACACTGGAGTGAGTCCCAGGTCACAATGGAATCGCTGGCAATGAAAAAGCTAACGAACTCGCAAGAGCAGGATCGTCAACTCTGATGAACGGACCCGAACCAGCAGTGGGCATTCCGAGATGCTTAACGAGGTCATGGTTAAAATGGTGGGTGAAAGAACAACACAATAAACACTGGAAGAATACGCCCAGGCAAATACATGGGGAGCACCTAAACAAAATAGGGCTGTATAACGGAGACCTTACATGCAGAAGATGCAAAAAGGATACCGAAACAGCTCTGCATATACTATGCAACAGTGAGTCGCTGGACCACAGCAGAAACTGTATGGCAGAACCCAAATGACTCCAGAAGGCTTCTACAACCAACCAGCAAAGAACCTGTATAAGCTAATACAAGGAACGGATTGGCTGAATAGGCTGTAGTCAGAACACTAGGAGTATCCACAATAAGCCCAGAAGGATGAGGTGGTGCCGGCGTAAGGACGGCTCCTTAAAAAAAAGTGGAGAATCAAAATATGTTTTAATATACAGTATGAATCATTTATATCCAAAAATACAAATACCTTACCACGAGGCTTTGATATCTCGAAAACTATTCACATGACAAGGATTTTGACAGCTATAAAAATTTGAAATGAAAATAAATGGGCAACTCAGTATAATATTATATATCAGTAATATACCGGTTGTCCCATTTAAAAAATATATTAAGGACACGTGCCGGAAATGATAATAGAGAGTTATTGGAACTCTTATAAGCTCAAGCAGTAATAGTGCTGTCCTTATAGTGACATACACGCATGCGCATTTGATGTTTTCAATAAGGGAAACATTATTAAGGTTAGTGCTTGTCCTTATTTGTGCGCGATTACTGCAGTGCACTATTCCGACTTTATTTCATGCTACATATTTATATGTCATAATGTGTAGGTGATCTGTGTCATCTGTGACACCTACCTTAATATAATGACATTATAGAGTTTCATGTTTCAATAACTCCAAATTTTAAGTCTGTTTTAAGGTCAAGCACTAGATATTTAAGGTCATCACAATTACTGCAAGGCAGTATATTCGTGTTTCCAATAACTCTCTATTAAATATATGCATCATTGTCAAATCGTCAGCTAGGTATACTCTGTATGGTTGTCATCTAGATTCATCCGAATCGTATAATTTTTGTGAATTTTGTTAAATTTAATTTACAGAACTTATTTTTTCCTTAAATTTCACCATGTTTATATTTACATTACTTTAATTAGTTGCAAATGAAATCTAATTAAAAAACTACATTCCGGACAAAATTTTTGTGGTAATATACCTATAGTGCGCAATTAGAAACTTGAAGGTCATCCGTATTGGCATTCGATGCAATGCTGACATTTCGTAGTTTACAAAAATTTGTATCTATAGATCGATCGGTATCTATTATTGTGTAGTTACCTATACTGTAGCATCATTTAAATTCATTTTCTATGCATCCTAGTTGACAAAAAAATCTTCATGTTGCAGACGATAGATGCTAATTCCAAGATCGTCTTATTTTTGAATACAATCTTATTTGGTAGAACTTGATATAATGTTGAAAATAAAAAAAAAACATTCAATTGCAACAACAATAATAAGTTCATTACGTTTTTTTGTTGAAATTTAATAGCAGGCGTAGATCTAACGGTAATTGATAGAGTTCACGAAACAAACATAATGAGGTTTTGATGTAGGTATCTAGTATATAAAACATATGTATAGTAATACAAGGTGGATATCTTTTAAATTCAACAGAAAAGTTAATTTTACAACTGTCAGTTAAAAGGGACTGAAGATACTAATAAAACGACCGAAACACTTGTTGCTTATTGGATATACGACTAAAACCAAAATTAGGTATTTTTAATTCGTTTTTTATTGAAATTATACAAAAATAGTTGGCGATAAAGAAGCAGATTATAAAGTTGAAAATAAAAATAAAGTACTGAATTTATAATCTAGACATAACTAATAGATCATCAACGAAAGGATTTTCTGTAATTTGTATTTTAAAAGAAGAAGAAATTACTTGCTTGGTAACGTCATAGAACAACATAAGATTGTAAGCTGTTGAACAGGGAATTTTAGTTTGCTAGACAAGTATGGCAGTTTACAATATAAGAATATATAATGCAAAAATTAGTGGAGCATTGTTTCTCTATACAGTGTTCGGCAAAAGTCCGGGACCGGACATATATCGAATAAAACATAAATTTTTTTGGAAAATCATTTTATTCCACAAATTTTACTCCAACTTAAACTATAATTTGAAAATATTTTGAAATATACAGGGTGTTCCAATAAAGTGTGCCGTATCAAAGTTACATTTTTTCTTATGAAACACCCTATATTTTAATGCATTTTCTGATTGCCCCTAAAATATTTGATACTCCTTCATAATGGTTCCCTATACCTAAATACAGAGGGACTTTTTTTAAAATGTGAACATTTCGAAAAAAATTAATAACTCATTGATATAACAAATTCTAGCAAATTTCCTCTCACATCTTAATAGTTGGACATTCGTTGAATGAATTCCACGATTGAGTACTAAATATCTCTTTACAGGGTGTTCAGAATTTAATAATAATTAAACCAATCTTCAACATAACACTCGTATTGTGTGAAACTTTTTTGTTTTTTTTTAGTTATTTCATAAAATGTCTAAGTGGAAAGTGATTTTTCTGTGAGGGTGGCTATATCTTTTTAACCACTCGGTATAAGATAGCAAAACCCTATATTTTCTGAAGGCTTAAAACGTGATCTATTCAGTTTCTTACAACAACTATGCCAAGATCATTAGTTTGAAATTTAGAGAGAATTGCAGATGTTTTAAAATCGATTTAGCATACAATTTAAGAAAATTGTAAATTGCACGAAAAGTATAATACCTAGGTATAGGACACCCTTATACCATTCGAAAAATGACATTTTTTTGAATATGAGGAATTATTAAAGTACAGGGTGTTCCATTTAAAATAAACCTGATACTGCACATTGAATGATCTAATAATGAAACTGAAAATTCTGAACACCCTGTAAAGAAATATTTAGTACTCAATCGTGCAATACATTTAACGAATGTCCAACAATTTAGATGTGAGAAAAAATTTGTTAGAATTTGTTATATCAATGAGTTATTAATTTTTTTCGAAATGTTCACATTTTTAAAAAAGTCAGCATAACTCGGAACCCTCTCTGTATTTAGGTATAGGGAACCATTATGAAGGAGTATCAGATTTTTTAGGGGCAATCAGAAAATGCAATAAAATTATAGGGTGTTCCATAAGAAAAAATATAACTTTGATACGCCACACTTTAATTGGAACACCCTGTATATTTCAAAATATAGTTTAAGTTGGAGTGAAATTTGCGGTATAGAAAGATTTTTCACAAAATTTACATTTTCTTCGATATTTGTCCGGTCCCGGACTTTTGCCGAACTCTGTATAAAAACACTTCAAGTCAGGGATAATTCCATGTCGGACCCGTAAATCTTATTCGCCAAATGTTACCACCAGTAGCCCTAACCCGCTTCTAAAAAGTCACGTCTCGTCTATAATAGTACAATAATCAATAAATTATTACAAAGGAAGTAGTAGGTTCGCCATCTATATTGGCTATTTATTTAATTGTTTTCAACTCTCTGTAATAGTATCGAGACGCGTTTCAAAATGTGTTGTTTTAAAGATATTTCAAGGGCAGGTATTACTAGCTACTATTTTGGTCCACAATGTCGAAGAAAAAGGGGTTAAAAGAAATTATCTGAAATATCTAATAAAATATTAAGTTTAACACAACGATAGATAAAATATTCTGGGGTTACAACCAAGGGCGTAGCCAGGATTTATAACAGGGGGGGCAAACCATGGTCCATGGTCGTCCAAAATGTAAAATTTTAGGATAAAAAGACAAATAAAGATAGATAGAATAAAGGTAAAAAGGCTAATGAAAACAAAATTTTGAGATTTTAATTATAAGTACTTAAATTAAACTAATAAATTTTTTCTTGTGCTTAAACTAAATTTATTCAAAACTTTCTTCACTTCCTTAAAAAAAATTTCGATGCATTAAAATTTAAAAATTATCTAATTTTTGCTTCCAAGGGGAGGCAGTTGCCCCTCCCTGCCCTTAGCTGGCTACGCCCATGGTTGTAGGTATTTATTTTTAAAGAAAAATACATTTTATTTTTCAAATTTATATTTTTATTAGTCCGAATAAAAGTACTTTGCTTTTATAGTACCTAGGCAATCAACAAGAATATTATTATGTACTATCTCATAAACTAAATAAAAGCATAATTAAAAATTAAAAAAAAACACAAATGAACTTCACCTGGCTCTTTGATTAAATAGACTTTGTTAGGAAATCAACTTGTTAAACATAAATAAAAGTGAATAATTTTCTTCAACTACTTATTAAATTTAAACTTTAGTTGACAATCAACATGTGTGTACTACTAGATACTATCTAGTATTTTAAAATCCAAATAAAATCGGACAAAATAGGAAATAAACACGTTTACTATAAATGAAGTTGAGCATTTTACTTTTACTAATTTATTATAAATGTCTTATGATAAAACTAATCCCTCACTGATGCAAGATGCCTATTGGGCGGAGTAGAATTCAATGAGACCTCTGGCGGAAAAAAATGTAACTGTCGCAACGAGTAAAATAATTCGTTTTGTATTAGGTACATGCAAGTCAAGGTAATTACCGTAAATACGTACTTTATTTGTTTAATTTTGTGTCAGTGACAAGTTTAAAACTGTGCTTTTCTATTTAACTCAACTGTCATCAATTCTGAGGTAATATTCTTATATAATCAGAGATATTATGGAAGAGGTTATGTTATTCTATTTTTTGTTTTCATTGCAGATCAAAGAGAAAATAAGTCTGTATTAAAGATTTAAAATATTACTCAATACAAACCTACCTTCCCTGCAACTTTTGTAGATATAATTATATCAAAAATAAAATAAAAACACGAAATCAGACCTAAAACTAAACAGTTAATTGAACGCTTGTTGTACTTCTCACTCAATACAAACCTACCTTCCCTGCAACTTTTGTAGATATAATTTATATCAAAAATAAAATAAAAACACGAAATCAGGCCTAAAACTAAACAGTTAATTGAACAGTTGTACTTTTCACAAATATCAACCATACCTATTACTCTGAAAATAAAAATATTAGGAGTCAAAATACTAAAGCACAATCAAAGAAAAAGCAAAAGTTCTACAAAACACTCAGTGAAAATAACTAAAACAGCAAAATAAAACCACTTAAATATCAAAGGGTTTATACGGCAGCTGATTTGTTTTACTCGTTGCTAAGATGACATTGACATTTCAGAGCGCTATCTATCGAATTCCACTTTTCCCAATTGGATTTAAATATGTTTTTATCCATTTATACTTTGTTCTTTTTAAATTGGCATGCCATTATCAACTTCCTGTAAACTTAAAAAATAAAAGAATGTGGAGGGTGCTCTTTTTTAAAAAAAATAGTGATATCATCACTGCAAAATATCGGAGTAGCACACAACCATATAAAAATTAAAATTCATTAAATAAATCTAATATATTTTAATTTAAAAAAATTTTTTTACCGTTCAAAGAACACCTTCCTATTAAGAGTATTTATAGTGTATTACTCCTGCTTGGTGGGGTCATTGTATCACCATTTCCTATTTAATTACGGCCCTGGATAAAATATGCTGAAGGCGTACTTGTGACTTTTGATATTCAAACCAGTCACATTTAACTGAAAATGTCAAGCTGGTGGTCTGAGAGAGCTAAATGTTATTGAAATTGCATACAATGTCTATTTATTATTAAAATAGGAATAAAACGTTTTCTATTTTATTAGGATTTTTAACTGATTTTGAAAAAAATCTGAAATATATATATTCAGAATTAGAGAAAAAAACCAAAATAAACTAGGAACGGCATTTTTATAATTTCAAAATAAAAGTTAAACCTAAATAAATTTAATATTGACAGGTCACCCACTATATTAGCCTGATTTTTACAATACATATTTTAAAAAGTCAATGAAGCTTTCACAGAGTTCATTTTGAAAATAACACAAAGACTTTGAGCTGTTTGTTATGAACCATATTGGTCTTGGTCTTAAAAAAAAAGCGTCTCCAATTTTGCAAGATACCAAAACCGAGCTGTATAAGACTTATGCAAGACCAAGACTCATTATTGCAAGTAGCAAGACAGAGAATCAAGAATCTTTATCAACGTCTCAATAAAACTCCCTTGAAAATGTATATAATTTTTGAAAATCATCTTTGTCGTCAGAAAAATAACGACGTTGTTAGCATATTATATTGGTGTATTATTCATTCGCTTTATAGTGAGTTGATAAAATTGAGGTTTCGAAGAATAAGTTTAACTACAGGATATACAGATAATAATATTAAATGTAATAAAAATTTAAACACTATAAAATAGAATGAAAGAACGTGAGACTGTAACAAATGGTACATTTTTAAGAAAATAAAATTATAATAAGAAGCAAGAGCAACAACGGTAAGGGCCGTTTCAATATATTTTGATTGGATTTTATACATATATTATTTGAAAGTATCCTGAAAATTGAATTTACAATAAACATTCTTTAAAATTGTTAAAAAATCCTGAACAACTTTGATAAATTTTTATTTATAATGTTCTTTTTGTAACTTTTCACTTTTTATTTTTTCAAAATTAGTCAAAAAGCCAATAGAGAAACTTAAAATAATACCTATATTATACACCAGGGTGGCGAAGACTATTATTATTGATCGAGCACCAAGATTATTTCGCGAGGGGCTTTGGAATAAGTGTGAGGTTTATAAAAAATGCCATAGAGCCCTCTTTAAGTGGGAATTCTCTAAATGTCATATATTAGCAGATATCAGCGAAAAATGGATTTTCGGAATTTTCACCATATCACCGGCCCTGGAGAATGGGGAACATTTTTTTATTTGAAAGACCCCGTTGAGTCCTACAATTTCGTCCATTTTATGAATCAATTTGATTTTGAATGTTGAATGCCCCACTATTTTAACCGCTGTTGCCAGAAGCGCAGATTAATCTGTACAAATGATATCTGTCTCTTTATCGTTGACTTTTTTTCGAAGTCATGCACAATAGGTAAAACTAAACACTTTCATCCGGCAACATTGTCCTTTACAGAGAGAATTTTTAAACCCGCAGTTTTGCAAAAAATATTAATATTGTGAAAAAGTCATTCAGGCAACTTTTGTAGATAACTAATTGATCTTCATTTTTCATTTAATCTAAAATTCTCTAAATGTCATATATTAGCAGATATCAGCGAAAAACGGATTTTCGGAATTTTGGGGCCATTTTTCACCATAACACCGGTCCTGGAGAATGGGGAACATTTTTTTTATTTGAAAGACCCCGTTGAGTCCTACAATTTGGCCCATTTTATGAACCAATTTGATTTAGAATTGTCTTAGAACGTTAATCGATATTTTATCACTTCTTGGCTCTCGTACTTCTTTTTGTTTAATTTGTTTTTTAAATTACTTTTTCCGTAAAAAAATAATTGGTATTGTCGACAAAAATGTACGATATCTCCTCAATTACTCTCTGGTGCTGGTGTACCTAAACTGTGAATGCAACCTGTAACCGCATTTATGATGAAATCACATAGAGATAACGGTACATTAAATACTTAGGTACGTTGGTTGGTAAAAGTACGCTTATTTTGAAAAAGAAGCCGACCTTACCATTCTAACGAACGATTCGTAGAAGTAAAATGTGGTAGTTGTATTTAGAATGGGTCGTGTAGATCCGGTTTAATCGGACTGCACTACTTGTATTTCTTCCTTTGCAGAGACGTACATTTTAAAAAGCAAACAAAGCGTGATCTGAGAGAAGACATTCTTCATTCCAGTGACTTGCTTCGTGAACGTATCGAATTTGTAAAATTCCATTGGATATAGTGTTGATGATCCTTTAAGAAGGTCCTGCTAAACTTTGATCTTATTATACAGTTTTTTTAAATGTTACTATGATATTTGAATATTTCAGTTATTTCAATCAGTATACAGATTGCGAAAAAGCAAGTACGACAAGGAAAATATGAGAAAAACAGCTTGAAAGAGAGAGAAAAAATAATTGTGCGCGCGCATCGAGTCGGGTACTTAGTTCCAGAGGCTGGCCGAATGTTGTTTGCCCCACTATTTTAACCGCTGTTGCCAGAAGCGCAGATTAATCTGTACAAATAATATTTTTGTCTCGTTATCGTTGACTTTTTTTCGAAGTCATGCACAATAGGTAAAACTAAACTCTTTCATCCGGCAACATTGTCCTTTACAGAGAAATTTCACTATATATAGTTGGTGGTATTTTCTAGAATTGTAACTCCTATGTTGTCAGCAGTGACTACTGTTTCAACTGCCATCTGAAGTTTGGCCGCAGGTACTATAAAAACATTTTTAACACACATACCTAGACATAACAAACAACATACTACATAACTAGATTATTTCCAAATATTCTGCTATTTTCATTCCTAAAATATAAGTATTTTGTGTTATTTTTCTATCCATGTGGTCTGGCATCTAGTTCTGAATAATTCAACAAGGAGGATTACCTGTGAAGTACCTATACTCATTTCTATGTGTCTTCTCCTTTGAAAGCGTTTTTTTAGAACAAAATTTGATATGGCTACTTTCATTATTGGATCAACAAATGTTGAATCCTTGTTAGTATTCATGAATTTTGGAAATTTTATATCATCTACTCTTGAAATAGTATTAGGTCACTTTTTTACACCATAAAAGGAGAATCCTAATTATTAATTAACCTATAGACTTGCACCTAATATTAAATTTAGGTAATTACCTGGAATGAATAAAGTGAGAACAGCTTTTCTTTTCAGCCTCTTTTTCCTGGTACTTTACAGTCATCACTAAAGTGTAATTTTGGTATATTTGTTTTGGAAGGCATGCAGTGTAACTTCACATTAATAATATTTCTCAGCCAGGAGTCAAATACTTCAGGTTCACGTTTTGGAAACCGATGTTAAGCACTCGTTTTGTCTCAGCAAAACGGAACACAACAAAGTTTTTTTTCTACTACCGTGTGTAAAGTACGTACTTTAGACACGTTTTCGAGTGCGTAAAACTTTATTTTACGCACTAGTGCGTAAAGAGTTTTACTTTACGCACTAGTGCGTAAAGAAAAAATTCCAATATGTATGTAGTTATAGATATCTAGTCTTATAAAAATATAGGTATAATAAACGGATATTAAATCTAAGTTTTTTTCATAAATTGGAGATAGAAACCTATAGAATTCGGTAAAGTAACCTAATAATTATCGTTAAATGATTATTGAGTACTGGAAATAATACGGTAAATAGGTATAAGTTGGCGGTGAGTGACTGACATTTCTTTGTGAATTGAATCTGACATTTAAAATTTAAATTGAGATCTTCCGACTATACCTAGAGTAAGCAATTTTATTCTTTATTTAGGAATTTAATATTTTTAGAAAACTATGATGTTATTTTAGATTTTTATAAAAAGACTCTTCGAAAAAAAAATTTAATTTACTTTACGCACTAGTGCGTAAAGTATGTTTCTTTACGCACTAGTGCGTAAAGAAAATTACTATTAAACTCTTGTATTTTAATTAAATATTCGCTAGTAGAAAAAATATTGTATGCAATTCGTGTGTAAAGACCTTTTTTTCGACTCATGTGATTGTCGCATTCGCCTGCGGCTCATGCGACAACATTCACATTCGTCAAAAAAAAGGCTACTTTACACACTAGTTACATAAATAACTATTACGTGGTTTGTTTATTTTTCCTTCCATTTTGACATCTTGACATTACGATTGTTGATGGTCAGTGCCCTCTGCAGTTTGGCCGCATCGTAACATAAAACATTCTCTCCAATCACAGTTACAATTCTAGGTTGAAGTATTTCATGGGTGGTATTCAGTATGTTCCCAACATGGAAGGAGTGAGGGTGTTGAAAAAATAAAAAAATACAATCGTATTACGTAACATGTAAATCTTTAAATTCATTTTTGATCGTTTCTGACCAAGTTGACAATTAATTTCTAACTACAATAGATTATTATTTTAGCCATTGTAACTTGAAAATAAAAGAATATTTCTTGAGAGAACCATAATTAATAAACTAAAAATACCTTCCATTAACAAATTAAATTGAAAAAATAAAATAAGTAGGAACCTACACCTATTCTAAACATAAAATATAAACTTCTTGAAAAAATAAAAATCCATTCTGAAGGTAAACATATTTTTAATGAATTAAGTGCTCAAATAAACCAATCCAATAGTGCAATCAACATTCGGCCAGCCTCTGGAACCAAGTACACGCCTCGATGCGCGCGCACAATTATTCTTCCTCTCTCTTTCAAGCTGTTTTTCTCATATTTTCCTTGTCGTACTTGTGTAATCAGCATGGTTCGATAAGCTTTTTCGCAATGTGTATATCTCATTCCACAAATTTTCAGTAATTGTTTTCAGCAAATTTATTGATTTTAAAACAGTCTTATATTGTAACTATTCTACCTTTTGATTTAGAAGCTCTTTTTGGAGTTAGATTTAGTAGAAATTACATTTTTTTTGTTAATCAATATTTCACTGCTCTCCCAAAATAGATCTATCTGAACTCTCGTCCAGAGCATTAATTTCGTAGTTGCTCAGTTGTGGTCTTTCCTGTGATCCTATTCTATTCCATATTTTATATGTAACACTCAACATGTTCATCATCACAACTCGTACTCTATTTTAATCGATCCAGAATGAAATTTTCACTAGTAATACCACTAGAGGTCAAATTATTTCCGGAAATTGTTTCGAGCTCATGAATATTTTCAGAAAATTATCCCGAGTCGAAGACGTGGGATAATTTTCTGAAAATATTCATGAGCGAGAAAAAATTTCCGGATTTAATTTGACCTCGTGTGGTATTCGGTAAGAAAATTCCACACCAAATGTGTATGTAATAATTGCGTTTTTAATATAAACATTATTCATAATGGTCCAAAGAATTTAGAAAACATCTAGCTTGTAGTTGAAATGAATCAAAAATATCATGTAAACAAATAAAAATTAGATTGTCAGAAAAAATATTCTGTCATTATAAACGTCAAAAAAATGTCCAGTATAATTCGCTGTGGGGTACCCACCACGAAAAAATATCCACAAAAATTCATCCGTTGCTATGGTAATCTGTAAGAAATGCACGTTCTGATTGGTTAAAAATCACATGTGCGGAATTTTCAACAGAACATTCTATAAGAAGTGGTTGGAAATATTTGACGAATCTATACAGGGTGGTCCTTAAGTAATTGTACATAGAATTACAGTACCGGGTGGTCAGTTAAGGGTAGCGAGCGGCCATATCTCATAAGATATTGGTCGTATAGATTTAGAAAAAAAAAATCGATGATAAAAATCGCCAAGAGAAATTGCTGGAAATTATTTTCGAGTTTGTGAAACATCCGCTAGAGGGCGTAACAACCAACACTAAGTATAAAAATGGGATTTTCATAGAATTTTGCCTAATGAAAGTATATCGATGATATCATTCTCATATTTACTGACTATTCACCTACACTTTTTGACTAAAATGTCATTATCTATCAAAATTAAGCGGTGGGGGAAGTTCAATTGTTATTTAAAAAAAAAACAAGATTTCTCCCGTTTCGCTTGACCGATTTTAACAAATTTGGGCTCATATGAAAGAGCATAATTTACACTACAAAACGCTTACTTGGTTTTGATTTTTTGACTTTCGTATTCGCCGCTAGATGGCGTTAACTGAAATGGTAGCAAATTTTTGAGTTTTTTTCCAAAAAAAAAATGTAATGGTATATTCATTTTTACATATTTTAAAAGAGGATACATTTTTCTAAAATTAAATGAAAAAAATTAATCATCTACCTTTTTTTGAACCGTTGATATTGAACAAAATATAATTTTATTACATTAAAAAATGGCACGCCACTGCTTTTTATCAAAATAAAAATCATTTTCGTAATCACTTATTAATTGCTGACTTTTTTCGTTAGACAAACCCAACCTCATATGTTTGTGCATATACGTCAAAAAGCGTTAAATTTATTGTAAAAAACGAAAATCAAAATTTCATGTTTAACACCCTGTATCTCTCTTAATATGAACATTTTATTAAGGCTATTGATTTAAATCGCAACATTTTGAAGTGAAGATTGTACAATTACTTAAGGACCACCCTGTACATAGTCAAGATTAGGATTTAAATGTTAACAGGAGTTTTCAGTTAATATTTTAAAACTTATTATGCATACAAAATAGGAAATTGAGTTAGCAGTTTGTATAATGTTTAATCATGCGTTAAAATAACATTTGCTTACAGAATTGCTCCTATAGACTTTGCTATTTTATCTACAATTTTCAATACCAATAATTTGACGACTTTTAAAATAAAAATTGAGTTGGTTAGAGTATTGTTGAGTTTCTTCTGGGTCAACTAAGTGTATTCTGCTAAAATTTTAGCTGCATATATCTACATTTTTGTAGCTTAAGTATATTAGTATATTAAAGTATAAGTGGATATTAAGGTCTTTAAAACACGCGCGATTTTTCGAGCACGACGGCGAAGCCGGAGTGCTCGAAATAGAGCAAGTGTTTTAAAGACCAGTTATCCACGAATACTTTACGCTATTTGTTTTATTGGTGCACTTTGCAATTATAAATACTGGTCTATAACTACTACAACAGCAAGAAATGGAAATCATAGATGGAAATAAGAAATAAAAAACATTATTGTGGTTTCATTCCCAACAAATGAGAGAAAAAATAAAAAATTGTCATTTAGACATGATTTAGACATTTTAGACCATAGATTTAGACTTCGTTTCTCGAGTTGTTGATGTTGCCACGGTAACTTTAAAACACGCGCGTTTTTTAAAGTTTGATTTAGACACGCTGAGGCGTGCTTTAAATAGGTAAAATGGTTCACCAATAAAAAAATAGTTATTTGTATACTAAGGCCGCAAAATGAGAGAGATTATCGCCGAGCCGCTCCGGCCGAGGCAAGATAATCTCGAGGTCGCGAAAACATTTCGCGGCCATAGCAGGGCCGGACTAAAGTGCCATGCCGCTGTGGGCCCCAAATTTTTGCCGCCCCTATCCCATGTCATTGCACTACAATGTTACACTACACATATGTAATAAATAAATTAATGGTGCTAAAAAGCAGAAAAACATTGAGGGTCTTTTAGGGCAACGTAGTCTTAATATTAAGTAAGGCTTAAAAACTGTTAATCCTTGCTTACTATTTTTTTAAAGCAAAAAAAGAATTTTAAGCTTTACCGAAACTCGAAATTGTGTTAAAAGTATAAATGAATAGAACTAGATGGATCTTATTTTTGCAATATATACTGGTAATCAGGCAATTTGTACAGGAAAAAAATGAAATACATCTATTAATAAACAAACGTAGATAATGATTTATAGAAACAATAATTAGATAAGTGACCACATTATTTTTCTTTAATTAAAAAGTTTTTTGCGAGCTTTGGCGAAAGAAAAATTAGAAACTATGTCGTTGAAATCTATAGTATTCACTAGATGTGCTTCAATGTGTAGAATTGCTAAATGATTCAGTTTTTCATTAGACATTGTTGACCTCAGAAAACTTTTAATTCGTTTCATCACAGAAAAAGACCTTTCGGCCGAACAATTAGTCACAAACAAACAGAGGTACATCCTAAACGCAATGTCCAAATTGGGGAAACTATTCTGCAGATTCTTTGCCCTTATTAAATTTGACATTTGTATAATAATACCATCTTTACTGTGAACAATGTTTGTTGTATTCTTCTGTTCACATAAACACCAAAATTGGCTTCTACCACTTTTATTTTCTGAAGTAAATGAATGTAATTTTTCTTGTATATATCGATTAAAATGCATACACTCAGAAATAAATGAGTCTTCTAAATCTTCGGGATAAGGTTTTTCGCATACTTATCAAATTCTATTTGAGATATATTTTTTTGATAAAGGCACTCTAATATTTTAAATCTTTCAAATGTTTCCTTATATCCTGTGCATCTCAAATTCTGTAAGGAAATAGTTACAAAACTGGTTTTATGTTTTTTCTAATAACTTTAATTTTTTTACCGAGAAGCATTTGCCGCATTTGCCGTAAAATTTTATGCAATTGGTGACGAAAATGTATTTCAAAATTAGTGACAAAATAGTTATTTGTATACTAAGGCCGCAAAATGCTTTTTCGCGTTCCGAGAGAGAGATTATCGCCGAGGCCGCTTCGGCCGAGGCAAGATAATCCCGAGGTCGCGAAAACATTTCGCGGCCATAGTATACACAATATTTTTCGTGCAACCGTGAAAATTACATAATTTCAATAAACATTATGTCTCTTTAGAAAAGACAGTTAGTTTTTGGTTCGAAATACATTGTTATTGTCATATTTCAGAAATGTCAAATGCTGTAGTGGCGTTCAGTTTGCCGGCAGTCACTATGGGAACGGCCGTAAAAATTTTTGTCGGCCGTCACTCTGGGTAACGGCCGCAAAATATCATTTTGCGGCCTCTGTTGCGGCTGCAAAATGCTTGTTTTGCGTCCGGTTGCACGAAAAAGATTTTTTAAAGAAATTTTCTTACTATTACTGCCAGTGAAGATCGGGAAATTGACTTAACCAGAGAGATTTTTTGAAGGGTATGTTAAATATTACAGTTGCTATGACAATATTGTAGCAATCTGCCAGTAGATGTTTTTGACGTTTTGATGCATTTTGTGCATTATTACAAGTTTCTAAACCATTTAAAGATGGGTAGCGATGAAAGTGACTTAGAAAACATCCCATTCGAAATTAAAGAAGCGGCAGCTGCCGCCACTAATGCATTATTACCAACAAAATTCAAGGAAACGTATGAAAAAGCCTTATTGGTGGCAGCACAAAAAACAATGTACGCGCCACGCTCGGAAAGTGATACTTTACAGGGCTCGCATACTTTCAAGGCTTGACACGTAAATAACTATTCCATTACAAGGTAAATATTTTTCATATCTGTAAGTTTCCCGTGACATACAAGTATCTATTGTATATTTTTTAAGTAGACAAGAATATGCATACAATTACACGCCGACACTAGTAACAAGTGTTCAAAAGATCAAACATAAATAATTTCGCTTGTTGCCTAGCCTTCTTATGCAACCAGTTATTTGTTGTTTGACCTTATAGATCAATCTTGTGTGAGTGTGTGTGTGTGTGTGTGTTGTGTGTCATTTCCATACGTACAAAGAACTTTATACAACGTTTTACCATCCTTGTGAAAACGCCTACACTGGATAGGTACCTACTTGTAATTTCATTTCAAAGGATTTATTCACTTTTTTAACGAATCAAAAAGTCCAAATGATTAATTTTTTTACTCAAGAAACATCGAAAAAAAAATGTATATAATTTTCATATTATTAGGTAGGAATAATCCTATACAGGGTATTTCCAAAGTAAGGCGAAAAGTTGATTTATAAGCATGTTCGTAATTCGCGAAAATGAGCTACACCTACCGTCCACATTTTATAACCTTGGAATAGGGAGAACAAACTAAATCGCCATTAGAGTACGTGTATAGTAAGCAAGGTATTAATATCGTTTTCTTGATTTCTAGAAGAAATTGTATTTGAATAAATAGTTAGACTAATGACAGCAAGTGCAAGAGGAATATTAGGTTAGGTGTGTGGTGAGTGGGTCTATAAGGCCCTCCACTCTCCACTGCGACTCTCAAGAGTCTATTGTGGCTCACACGTATTCAGATTTCTCCAAACAAATTCAGCTTCTTAACAAAGCCGATTTATTTGCTGAATGATATTTCAGGTCCGAAGGCCAGAGAGAGACTCTGCCAACAGGCACAAATAATATTCTCTGCTGTTTCATGATCTTACAGACAAAGACGGCAAGTCGGATCTTCCGACAGTCAGTTTTTGAACATATGATGATTCAGATGACAGTGGCCTGTTAGACAACGTATGTCATGCCTGCTATAATCTAACATTTGTTTGGAGACATTCTTCTAAGGATGTATAAAAGCCTTTGAATGAACCAATCCTGGTAAATTATGCCAGAAGTCTAAAGCTCTTCTTGCTGTCCAGGTATTTAGTGTTTGTTTGGCAAAACTTATTGCTATGTGTCGCAATGTAATCAGTATAAAGATTTACTTCGTAGAAAATAAGTCCTTTGAATGAAATTTATGTGCGCAAAAAGCAAGTACCATGGGGCAATTACTTTTGTTGCTATTGCAATTGCAATTTTTCAATATTTTGCATTTAAAAACTGCATTGGCAACTGCAACAAAAATAATAGTAAAAATTTACCTATTGATTGGACTAACTCAGTTTGATAAAGTACCTAATTTCAAGTTACTTAATTAAACATAATAAAATTATTTACATCGTAGAATATTCACAAATGATTCACAACATGTTTCTCTATCAATTTCATTAGTTTTTTTTTCCACTAATGTTGATGATAATTATAAAGTGCTTTTTGTTCGGTCTTAAAAAATTTCAAGGTCCTCTCAAATACAATCACGTGCTGGCGAATAGAACATTTTTATCTCGGAATCATATCATGAGATTTAACAGACAATAAATTCAGTTGTATGTTTAATATCTTATAAATATATACACAGTGAATTAGACTATTTTCGTTTGACGTAGAACGAGATACAGTGGTAGCGTTTAAGAAGGTTTGTCAAAATATACAGCCAAGATTATAGGAAGAGCAGTAATTAAGGTTGTAAGTAAATAAGAAGGATCGTTTGTGTCCTTATAAAATGAGACCTAAAAGATAAATTCTTCTACACCAAGGAGGTGAAGACTATTATTATTGACCGAGCGGAATAAGGTGCGAGTTTTATAAATGTCTTTAATACCATGGTGTAGGTATATACAATTTTTTCCACTACTAGCAAAATTTAAGAAAAAATTGAAAATAATTCACAAACGCACCACGAGAAGCGTTTACTCCGTCATCTGACTGACAAGTACACTGTCAGTTTTCGATATATTAGACAATCCAGTGACCTGTCAAATAAAATTCAATATGGCGACACAGGGCAAACAAATGTGATTTAATACATTGTAGACCGTGGATTTTGGTATACATAAGTGTTTATTTTGGAGAAAGGTGCTTTTATTTTGCTTTGGTGTCTCTATACTTATAATATACAATAAAAAGTTCAGTTTTATAAAACTTTTAAGCTGGATTTATCAATTTAGGACCAACTTTTGGTTGTGCACCTATATAAGAACATTATTTTTTTCTTAGTGGTTTTTAGACTATCAATTTAATATTTACGGGTAAGTACACACTGACTAAAACATAATAATATACAATATTATAATGAAAGTGAAACTTTTATGAAATTGCTGGCATTAAAATTTCACTTGCTTGAATTGGAAGTTATCACCTGCAGTATTTAACTTTTTTGCTTACAGCAACTTGTATTGTAGTCGGTTGTGGGAGCCGTTCAAACCGAGACCAAGTAAGCTTTTTTAAGGCTGTTTTAAAGAACACATTTTTGGTGCACAAGAATGAATTAAATAATAAGCGTAGAGAAATGTGGTTAGCAGCAATCAATAGAGATGATTTATCAGAATTAAAAATCAAATTATCAGGCTGTATGTAGCAGGCATTTTGTTCAGTTTTGTTCAATAGCAATATTTATAAAAACTAAGAAAAGTGATATATTCTAAATAAAAAATACTAATCAAATGAACAATATACTAAACTCTAATAAAATATACTAAATTGAACCAAAATATACTAATAAATTCGACTAAAAAGTCTTGAGCACTGTTTTTGACTGAATAAACAATACAAAACTAACCTATCTGTTTAAATTGTTTGCCCTGCACCGCCATATTAGGTCACGTGATCTGGATTGCCTAATTATAAACGTACTCGTTATGTCATCAGTCATTTTTGGTTGAGAGCGAATTTTAAACTAAAATGGCATTTTTATTCAAATAATTTTATCTTGGTAGGTAATATCAAAGCAGCAAATATGTTAAAGACAATCTCCTGGGTATACAAAATTATGTTGCACAAGTTTTTGGTTGAACTACTATCCCTGAATTATCAAAATATTTTAATTTGTTAATAATAGAAATTTATTAACCACTAATAGAGAAATTCAACTTCTGAGTTGGCTAGAAGAAGCAATAATTGTCAACTTCACAGCTAGTAGTGGAAAAAAAGATATATTTTTCTACTCAGTTCCTGATAAAAGTCTAAGGTACTAGTAGTTTGTTTAGACCTATTTCATGAAGGAATTTCAGGGTATCAGCAGGCTGCAGATCAGGTTAGTGTCTCTTAGTGCCTCTTTTATCCAATATTTTCCTACGAGTTAAAAACTGACTAGAAAAGTTGGTTTCTTTGTAAACTCATTATCATTGGAATTGTACTCAAAATCTAAATACCTAAACTTATCTTATAATGATTATTAATGCATCTACTTTTTAAAAACTTTCAATTCATCATCTACTGATCTTTTCGATTGAAATTTAATTTTAAAAGTGCTTGTTAGAGATTATAAATTTGTGTGTTCCAAAAATAATATTTGACACAAATATTATTTTATTTAATAATCAACTGTAAACTCGGTCAATGCACTTATATCCAATATTATTTTCTATATTAATATTTAGAGTTACAATGTTGCCACTTCTATAAAATTCTTGCTGGACAACATAATGTCTATCTACTTATCTACAATCTAAACAAGACATTTACTGCAAACATTTACTGTTGTAGTCTTATTAACATTTTGAAATAATAAAAAAACATAAGAATTTCTTCAGTCCTTCTAGAAGGTCATCTCATTTACATAATCTAACGATTGTTGCAATCCCCAACGAACACAAAGTGATTCAAAAATGCAGTTTTAATTGATCGCCCTATTTGACTTCTACAAAAACATTATTATGAAGGTTTTTGAATAATAATTTGTGGTTAGGTATATTAGTCTATGTCAGATACAAGTAGTACATAGGTATTTCAAATTCAGTTAAAATTTTTACAATCCATTTATTTCATTTTATTCAGATATTGAATAATTTTTAATGTTTTTAATTAATTTAAATAAGTCCTTGTGTAGGTACGCGGCTGCATTTTGCGATTACCCTATACAATACCAACTCTACAAAGTAGTTTTCATGAGAGTGGTCATTCGTTACGATAGAAAAGCTTTGGCAAACCAAGATAGATACATACACACACAGAGACGAAAGTTATTATGGGGCCCCGTTTTTATTCGAGGTTTCTAAATAAATTTAATTTTTAGTTGGCTTCAGTCGAGTAGTATAATGTATATAGTAGTATAAGTTAGTTTGCAGGCGCTGTTATTTCCTGCGTTAGAACAGAACGAGGTCAGTTGCGCAACTTTTCAACTAAAATTACTTGCTAACTGAGCTAGAAACCGTGTTTCAACTGATGGACACGGTTGCCGGTTATACTTAAAAATATTTATTATTAGATATAATTAGTTTTTTTAATGATAATGTTTTTTAAAAAATCTTAAATCAGCTGATAATGTCTTTTAGTGCCAAGTTCCAAAAATGTTCATATAAGTTAATTTAACATATATAAAAACCAATAGTAATCGTTTTTTTACAAATTTTGATAAAAGGGTGAGTGTTGGAAAAACAATTCAAAATTAAAGTTGCAGAAAATGTTACAGAGGTAGAGTGGCTAGAAGCTAGGGGACGATTTAGTCCATTTAATGTGGAATTGATTAATTTGTACCACAAGTCTTAGGATTCAGTTACTCGGCTCCTTAGCCTTAGTCTGTTTACTAGGTCCTTGGAGAAATCATTCCCAGTACGTTTTAATCCTAGAAATATACAGTGCTATTCAAAAGTCCCCCCCCTCGTATCTTTTGAACGGCTACACTTACATTAATAAAATTTGGAGGGTGAAAATAAAGTGTTGTAAACTTCTCTACGAATGGTAACAGGTGACGTAATAGTAATAGATGACGTCACTGTGCCAATCTGGCCAATAATTTTGAATCGAACCTTATGGCAAGTGACATTGGCTACATAGCTATATTAATTTTGTTTTGGTTTAAACTAATTTTGACGGATAAATTAAATAAATACCGAAATTATTATTTCACATTTAAATATTGAAGATTTTTCAGTCCGCCTCTGGTTAGTTGTCAAAAAAATTGACGTTTTTAATTTAATAGTATTTGTTGCTTTGCAAAGTTTTTCTAAATAGCTTAAATATTTAATTTTATTATTGTTTAACCAGATGTTTAAGAGTTTATATAGGCAAAATGGTACGTACTCAAGCCGACAAAGTAGCAGCTATCTTAATAATTGGTGAATCTAGAAAGAATCTCCATGAAGCGGAACGTTTATTTAATGAGAGATACCCAGATCGCCCTATCTCGAGAACTTATTTGAGGGAGCTTCCTCACAAATTTGAAGCAACAGGTAGTGTTCAAGATGCCAAACGATCTGGTCGACCAACATTTAGTGATGATAAAAAAATTGATAAAGTTGCTGAAATGGTAGTAAACCCTAGTTCCTCTATAACTAAAGTTGCGTCTATCTGTGAAGTAAGTAAAAGTACAGTACAGAGAGTGTTGGCTAAAAATAAATTCCATCCATACAAGTTAAAAATGGTGCACCACCTTTCGGATGACGACCCCGACAGAAGTCTCGAATTCTGTGAATGTATGACCAATAAAATTAGTCAAAACCCACATTACACAAAACCAATTTGTTTTAGTGACGAAAGTACTTTTTGCCTCAATGGAAATGTGAATACACAAAATGTAAGGTGGTGGAGTGACACAAATCCTCACACCTTTCGTGAACAACATACCTAATTTCCAGAAAAAGTCAATGTTTGGGCAGGTATTTTGGGAAACCACATAGTTGGTCCTGTTTTCCTGAATTCAAATTTAAGCGGTGAAGTGTATCTGGAGATGTTACAAAACGCAATTGAGCCGTTAATTCTTCAAATTCCGGAAGATAATCCAGATGAATTCGGCCATCTGGAAATAACATTTCAACAAGATGGTGCTCCTGCACATTATTATGGTGCAGTAAGACGTTACCTGGATGAAGAATATCGAGGTAGATGGATCGGCCGGCGAGGTCCTATAAAATGGCCACCTCGGTCACCAGATCTGACACCATTAGATTTTTTTCTATGGGGGTACCTACTTGAAATCCAAGGTTTATACTACGGCACCAGATAGCATTGGCGTTTTGAAAGAAAGAATTATTGAAGTATGCAATGCAATTTCAGCTGACACATTCGAACGAGTACGACAAGAGTTTACTAATAGGATGTATTACTGTCAGGAAGTAGACGGAGCACATTTCGAACATTGCTATAAGAATCCATTGTTGATATTTGATTAATTAAATTTAAAAAAATAAATTCAATAATTCTGGTATTTATTTAATTTATCCGTCAAAATTAGCTTAAACCCAAACAAAATGAATATGGCTATGTAGCCAATGTCAATGCCTTTCAAACGAGATATCACTTGCCATAAGGTCCTATTTAAAATTATTGGCCAGAGTGGCACTGTGACGTCATCTATTACTATTACGTCACCTGTTACTATTCGTAAAGAAGTTTACAACACTTTATTTTCACTCTCCAAATGTTATTAATGTAAGTGTAGCCGTTCAAAAGATACGAGGGGGGGAGGGGACTTTTGAATAGCACTGTATATCTACCCTAAATCTGTGCTTCGAATTCGAAGAGGCTGTTTCCTTTCCCATATTTTTATTCTGTAATCTTTGCCCATATTTTCCGTATTTTTACCAGCAGTTTCCTTACCTTTACAAGATAAACTTTTTTTCAAAAATTGCAGAACACCTTAAAATTTTTACCACGAGCCGCCACTGTAATGTGTTATTATCTCGGAATGTCTAGCAAAATTCCGGTATAATGTAGAAAGGCTTTTTCATGGCAATACATTCGTATTTGATTTAAAAATAAAAAATTATGTTGTAACTTGAATTTCAAATTATTGTATTTGCATTTTGCAATTGAATATTTAACATTTTTTGCAGAAAATGTGTTCCGAAAAGATAACATAGCTTTAAAGAAACCACCGGTATTTTAAATTTTACAAAAAGTGAGGCACGCCACTGCTAGTAATTATATTATACGTAACGTTTTGAAATATCACTCCACTCGGCCTCGAAACACCATAACAATCATTATTTAGAAAATATTTTGTCATACATTACTTTAATCTATACTGATTAAAGTATCTTTTTATGTTATTGAAAATGTTTTGAAAAATATCTTCCTATAATTACCCATTATGGCTAGAATATTTTAATTTTTATATATGTATAATTAAATTCTATTTAATAAAAGTAACACACACCAATAACGACAGTCTATAATAGATCAGCAGTGAAGCGAACTGCAAGCAAGTGCTAGGTGTTAATTATAATGAATCCCTTTTAAAAATTTTAACCCACGACCATGATGTAGAAATTTTTACAAATAAATTAACGTCTTTAAATTGTATATCGTACGCCTATGGCGAAAGAAAATTTTCACTACAGAATTCGCTAGGTGGTAGCACCGAATAGATATTGAACTCTATTCGGTGGTGGTAGCTATCTTAAAATGTTTGCTATTTTCTTTATTGTATAATAAAATGAACAACTATATACAATATATTTTAGGCATCCACAATACAGCCCAGATTTGGCCCTGAATGACTCTCATATTAAGAATAAACTGCGTAGTCAACGTTAGAATCCAAGTGGAAAATTGGTATTCTACGAGTATCAACCTACTTACTGAAACTAGAGTCAAAGGCCATTGTAATCATTCAGTATACTGACCCATTAATTATGTATTTAATTAACGTCGGTAATATAATAGCTTTGTTTTTAATTAAAGAAATGACATAACTACGATCCTTTAAATACATATTGATTCAATGAACAAATTATTAATGCCATTAACAATTGGCACACTATATAAACTAATAAAATTTTAAAGCGAAATAATCTGCGCAAACAACAAAATATTTGCGGTAATAAAACGATTAATAATTTAGTTGGAACCATTAAAATATATACGAGTAGGCCATTGTTTCTAAGCTCTATATAAAGCTGAATTAGTGTCCTTTTTTCTTGAATATTTTGCTGACAGATTCCAGTGGAGTTTCAGGAACCATCTTTAAAAAAACGTTTTTTGTCGATATCTCGGAAGCTTTGCACTTTAGGGTAAAAGTCATCCAAACCATTAGTGTAGAGAATAAAATATCACACTTTTTGTTCTCTGTAAACTTTTTTGGAAAACTTACAGTTTGTAATTTATGGCCCATTTAATGAAACGGTTTTTCTATTTTGGCTGATAACTCTTAAAATATTTGATTAATCAATAAAATGCATCAATCAATTTTTGAAGATCAATTTATTCTTTACAAATTTTGTAGGAAACTTTTTTTTATAATGTTCATACTTTTTGAACTGTAGGGCGTTCAATGTTTGACTACCCGGCACAAGATCGAAAATTTCAAGGAAGGTCGAAAATGTCCAGGTCAAATTCAACAAATATAGGTATAATAAAAAAATAGTATATTATACACCAAGGTGGTGAAGACTATTATTATTGACTGAGCACCAAGATGATTTCGCGTGAGGTTTATAAATATCTTCAACACCATGGTGTAGGTATAAACAATTTTTTCCACTACTAGCCAAATTTAAGACAAAAATTGAAATTAATTCACAAACGCGCCACAAGAAGCGTTTACTCCGCCGTCTGACTGACAAGTATTCGTTATGTCATCAGTCATTTTTGGTTGAGCGCGAATTTTAAACAAATGGCATTTTTATTCAAATACTTTTATCTTGATAGGTAATTTCAAGCAGCAAATATGTTGAAGACAATATCCTGGGTATACAAAATTATGTTGCACAAGTTTTTGTTGAACTACTGTAAGACGCAGTCGCGATTAAGTATATAATACCGAACAGAACATTGACAGGTAGGAACCTCCGTAGCGCAGGGCTTAGCGTTAGGGTTTGTAACTGAGGGGTCCCGGGTTCGAATCCTGGTGGTTTCGCTTTTTCAATTTTCAAATTATTTAGCTTATATTTTATATCAGAAGTGGGATGAGATCTACGAGATGTCCACATGAGGCCATAATGTGATGTGATTGTGAGAGGGGGTGACTGGAATAGGCGTGCGGGCGTCAGGCTCGCCCGGAGAGCGAGATAGGCGTAGGCAGGCAAGGCATCAGGCTCACGAACGAGAAGGTGAGATAGGTGTACGCACAAAAAAACGTCAGGTCCAGCACTCTAGGTAAGTACTTCGAGGACGAGGAACGGAGCAGGATGGCCGAATGTAAGACAATAATAAAATGAAAGAAAACAAAAGGACCCAAATAAAATAAAAATTCAAAATTTCATCCAATTTTCGAACGTTTTTTAGCCGGCGAAAATCTGTCAGGCTGCTGTTTTTCATGGTTCAGCACTTTTTCTAACTGTACACGTTGCAAACCTGTCAGCAGTTCAATATGTGATCCTAAACCTTGAAAAAAAAGCTAAATAGGCATTCGAACTATAGTCTGTACAGAAAGTACGAGGAGTAATAAACCCTAATTA